>SZWC01005299.1:90876-102658 GCA_023375785.1 Penium margaritaceum
TAAGTGCGTGTAAGTACGTGTAAGTGCGTGTAAGTGTGTGTAAGTACGTGTAAGTGCGTGTAAGTACGTGTAAGTGCGTGTAAGTATGTTTAAATTCGTGTAAGTGTGTGTAAGTTCCTGTAAGTGCGTGTAAGTGTGTGTAAGTACATGTATGTGCGTGTCAGGGCGTGTAAGTGTGTGTAAGTACGTGTAAGTGCATGTAAGTGTGTGTAAATATGTATAAGTACGTGTAAGTGCGTGTAAGTGCGTATCAGTGCATGTAATTGCGTGTAAGTGCGTGTAAGTACGTGTAAGTGCGTGTAAGTGCGTGTAAGTGCGTGTAAATGCGTGTAAGTTCCTGCAAGTGCGTGTGAGTGCGTGTAAGTGTGTGTAAGTGCGTGTAAGTACGTGTAAGTTTGTGTAAGTCAATGTAAGTTCGTGTAAGTAGGTGTTAGTACGTGTAAGTGCGTGTAAGTGCGTGTAAGTGCGTGTAAGTGCGTGTAAGTTAATGTAAGTGCGTGTAAGTACGAGTATGGGTGTAAGTGTGTGTAAGTGCGTATATGTGCGTGTAAGTACGTGTTAGTTTGTATAAGTGAATGTAAGTTTGTGTAAGTGCTGTAAGTGTGTGTAAGTGTGTATAAGTGCGTGTAAGTACGTGTAAGTGCGTATAAGTGCGTGTAAGTCTGTGTAAGTGTGTATAAGTGCGTGTAAGTGCATGTAAGTATGTGCAAGTGTGTATAAGTGCATGTAAGTGTGTGTACGTATGTGTAAGTGTGTGGAAGTGCGTGTTAGTGCGTGTGAGTGCGTGTAAGAGCGTGTAAGTGCATGTAAGTGTGTGTAAGTGCAGTTTAAGTTCATGTAAGTACGTGTAAGTGCGTGTAAGTGCGTGTATGTGTGGTTTAAGTTCGTGTAAGTACAGGTTAGTGCGTGTAAGTGCGTGTATGTATGTGTAAGTACGTGTAAGTGCGTATATGTGCGTGTAAGTGCAGTTTAAGTGGGTGTAATCTTGTGATAGTTTGTGTAAGTGCGTGTAAGTGCGTGTAAGTGCATGTAAGTGCGTGTAAGTGCGTGTAAGTGCGTGTAAGTACGTGTAAGTGTGTGTAAGTACGTATAAGTGCGTGTAAGTGTGTGCAAGTGCGTGTAAGAGTGTATTTTAGTACATATAAGTGTATGTAAGTACGTGTAAGTACGTGTAAGTACGTGTAAGTGTGTGTAAGTGCATGTGGGTGTGTGTAGGTGTGTGTAAGTGCGTGTAAGTACGTGTAAGTGCGTGTAAGTGCGTATACATGCGTCTAAGTATGTGTAAGTGCGTGTAAGTGTGTGTAAGTACGTGTAAGTGCGTGTAAGTGCGTATAAGTACGTGTAAGTATGTGTAAGTGCGTCTAAGTGCGTGTTAGTGCGTGTGAGTGTGTGTAAGGGCGTGTAAGTGCATGTAAGTGCGTGTAAGTGCGGTTTAAGTTCATGTAAGTGTGTGTACGTATGTGTAAGTACGTATAAAGTCGTGTAAGTGTGTGTAAGTGTGTGTAAGTACTAAAAGTACGTGTATTTTTGTATAAGTGCGTATAAGTGCGTGTTAGTGTGTGTAAGTGTAGTTTAAGTTCGTGTAAGTGCGTGTAAGTGCGTGTAAGTATGTATAAGTGCGTGTAAGTGCGTGTAAGTATGTGTAAATGCGTATAAGTGCGTGTAAGTGCATGTAAGTGCGTGTAAGTTCGTGTAAGTGTGTGTAAGTGCATGTAAGTGCGTCTAAGTGTGTATAAGTATGTGTAAGTGTAGTTTAAGTGGGTGTTATTTTGTGTAAGTTCGGATAAGTGCGTGGAAGTACGTGTAAGTGCATGTAAGTGAGTGTAAGTGCGACTAAGTGCGTGTAAGTACATGTAAGTGCGTGTAAGTACGTATAAGTGCGTACAAGTGCATGTAAGTGTAAGTGTGTGTATGTGTGTGTAAGTGCGTGTAAGTGCGTGTAAGTGCGTGTAAGTACGTATAAGTGCGTACAAGTGCATGTAAGTGTAAGTGTGTGTATGTGTGTGTAAGTGCGTGTAAGTGCGTGTAAGTGCGTGTAAGTACGTATAAGTGCGTACAAGTGCATGTAAGTGTAAGTGTGTGTATGTGTGTGTAAGTGCGTGTAAGTGCGTGTAAGTGCGTGTAAGTACGTATAAGTGCGTACAAGTGCATGTAAGTGTAAGTGTGTGTATGTGTGTGTAAGTGCGTGTAAGTGCGTGTAAGTGCGTGTAAGTACGTATAAGTGCGTACAAGTGCATGTAAGTGTAAGTGTGTGTATGTGTGTGTAAGTGCGTGTAAGTGCGTGTAAGTGCGTGTAAGTACGTATAAGTGCGTACAAGTGCATGTAAGTGTAAGTGTGTGTATGTGTGTGTAAGTGCGTGTAAGTGCGTGTAAGTGCGTGTAAGTACGTATAAGTGCGTACAAGTGCATGTAAGTGTAAGTGTGTGTATGTGTGTGTAAGTGCGTGTAAGTGCGTGTAAGTGCGTGTAAGTACGTATAAGTGCGTACAAGTGCATGTAAGTGTAAGTGTGTGTATGTGTGTGTAAGTGCGTGTAAGTGCGTGTAAGTGCGTGTAAGTACGTATAAGTGCGTACAAGTGCATGTAAGTGTAAGTGTGTGTATGTGTGTGTAAGTGCGTGTAAGTGCGTGTAAGTGCGTGTAAGTACGTGTAAGTGCGTGTAAGTGCGTGTAAGTGCGTGTAAGTGTGTATAAGTATGTGTAAGTGTAGTTTAAGTGGGTGTTATTTTGTGTAAGTTCGGATAAGTGCGTGGAAGTACGTGTAAGTGCATGTAAGTGAGTGTAAGTGCGACTAAGTGCGTGTAAGTACATGTAAGTGCGTGTAAGTACGTATAAGTGCGTACAAAAGCATGTAAGTGTGTGTCGGTGTGTGTATGTGTGTGTAAGTGCGTGTAAGTGTGTGTAAGTGTGTGTAAGTGCGTGTAAGTGCATGAAGGTACATGTAGGTGCGTGTAAGTGCGTGTAAGTATGTGTGAGTGTGTGTAAGTGCGTGTAAGTGTGTGTAGGTATGTACAAGTGCATGTAAGTACGTGTAAGTGCGTCTAAGTGCATGTAAGTGGGTGTAAGTGCGTGTAAGTGCGTGTAAGTGCGTATAAGTGTGGTTTAAGTACGTATACGTTCGTGCAATTGCGTGTAATTGCGTACAAGTGGGTGTAAGTGCGTGAAAGTGCGTGTAAGTTCGTGTACGTGTGTGTAAGGGCGTGTAAGTGCATGTAAGTACGTGTTAGTATGTGTAAGTGTATGTAGAAGTGTGTAAGTGCGTGAAAGTGTGCGTAAGATCATGTAAGTGCGTGAAACTGCATGTTAGTGCGTGTAAGTGCGTGTAAGTGTGTGTAAGCGTGTATAAGTGCATGTAAGTATGTGTAAGTGCATGCAAGTACGTGTAAGTGTGTGTAAGTGTATGTAAGTTTGTGTAAGTGCGTATAAGTGCGTGCAAGTATGTGTGAGTGTGTTTGAGTACGTGTAAGTATGTGTAAGTGTGTGTAAGTGCGTGTAAGTATGTATACGTACATGTCAGTGTGAGTAAGTGTGTGTAAGTGTGTGTAAGTACGTGTAAGTTTGTGAAAGTGCATGTAAATGCGTGTAAGTACGTGTAAGTGTGTGTAAGTGTGTGTAAGTACGTGTAAGTTTGTGAAAGTGCATGTAAATGCGTGTAAGTACGTGTAAGTGTGTGTAAGTGTGTGTAAGTATGTGGAAGTGCGTGTAAGGTCGTGTAAGAGCGTGTAAGAGCATATAAGTATGTATAAGTGTGTGTAAGTACGTGTAAGTGCGTGTAAGTGCGTGTAAGTGTATGTAAGTACGTGTAAGTGTGTATAAGTGCGTGTAAGTACGTGTAAGTATGTGTAAGTTCGTGTAAGTGTGTGTAAGTTCCTGTAAGTGCGTGTATATGCGTGTAAGTACGTGTTCGTGCATGTAAGTGCGTGTAAGTGTGTGTAAGTGCATGTAAGTGTGCATAAGTACGTGTAAGTGCAAATTAGTATGTATAAGTACGTGTAAGTGCGTGTAAGTGCGTATCAGTGTGTGTAAGTACGTGTAAGTACGTGTAAGTGCATGTAAGTACGTGTAAGTGCGTGTAAGTGCGTGTAAGTGCGTGTACGTGCGTGTAAGTGCCTGTAAGTACGTGTAAGTGGGTGTAAGTACGTGTAAGTACGTGTGAGTTTGTGTAAGTGAATGTAAGTTCGTGTAAGTGCATGTAAGTGTGTATAAGTGCGTGTAAGTGCGTGTAAGTGCGTATAAGGGTGTGTAAGTGCGTGTAAGTGCGTGTAAGCACGAGTATGAGTATAAGTGTGTGTAAACATGTGTAAGTGTGTGTAAGTACGTGTTAGTTTGTGTAAGTGAATGTAAGTTCGTGTAAGTGCGTGTCAGTGTGTGTAAGTGCGTATAAGTGCGTGTAAGAACGTGTAAGTGCGTGTAAGTGTGTGTAAGTGTGTATAAGTGCGTGTAAGTGCGTGTAAGTGCATGTACGTACGTGTAAGTGTGTGTAAGTGCATGTAAGTATGTGTAAGTGCGTGTAGGTGTGTGTAAGTACGTGTTAGTACGTGTAAGTGCGTGTAAGAGCGTGTAATTGCATATAAGTGTGTATAAGTGCAGTTTAAGTTCGTGTAATTGCGTGTAAGTGTGTATAAGTGCAGTTTAAGTTTGTGTCAGTGCAGGTAAGTGCGTGTAAGTGCGTGTAAGTATGTGTAATTATGTGTAAGTGCGTATAAGTGCGTGTAAGTGCAGTTTAAGTGGGTGTAATCTTGTGTAAGTTTGTGTAAGTGCATGTAAGTGTGTGTAAGTGCGTATAAGTGCGTGTAAGTATGTGCAAGTGTATGTAAGAGTGTGTTTTAGTGCATGTAAGTGTGTGTAAGTGCGTATGAGTATGTGTAAGTGCGTGTAAGTGCGTGTAAGTATGTGTAGGTGTGTGTAGGTGCTTGTAAGTGCGTGTAAGTACGTGTAAGTGCATGTAAGTGTGTATACATGCGTCTAAGTGCGTATAAGTATGTGTAAGTGCGAGTAAGTGCATATAAGTGCGTTTAAGTATGTGTAAGTGCGTCTATGTGCGTGTTAGTGTGCGTGAGTGCGTGTAAGAGAGTGTAAGTGCACATAAATGCGTGTAAGTGTGGTTTATGTTCGTGCAAGTGAGTGTAAGTGCGTGTAAGTACGTGTAAGTTTGTGTAAGTGCGTGTAGGTGTGTGTAAGTGCTAAAAGTATGTGTAAGTGCGTGTAAGTGCTAGTAAGTATGTATAAGTGTGTGTAAGTGCGTGTAAGTATGTGTAAGTACGTATGAGTGTGTGTAAGTGCGTGTAAATGCGTGTATGTTTGTGTAAGTGTGTATAAGTGCATGTAGGTGCATGTAAGTACGTGTAAGTACATGAAAGTATGTGTAAGTGCAAGTAAGTGCATGTAAGTACGTGTAAGTACGTGTAAGTGCATGTAGGTGCATGTAAGTACGTGTAAGTACATGAAAGTATGTGTAAGTGCAAGTAAGTGCATGTAAGTACGTGTAAGTACGTGTAAGTTCATGTAAGTGCGTGTAAGTGCGTGTACGTATGTGTAAGTGTGTAAGTGCGTATAAGTGCGGTTTAAGTTTGTGTAAGTGCGTGTAAGTGCATGTAACTGCGTATAAGTGCATATAAGTGCATGTAAGTGTGTGTAAGTACGTGTAAGTGCGTGTAAGTGCGTATAAGTGCGTGTAAGTGCGTGTAAGTGCATGTAACTGCGTATAAGTGCATATAAGTGCATGTAAGTGTGTGTAAGTACGTGTAAGTGCGTGTGAGTGCAGTTAAGTGGATGAAATTTTGTGTAAATTCGTGTAAGTGTGTGTAAGTGCGTATAAGTGTGTATAAGTGTGTGTAAGTGCGTGTAAGTGCGTGTAAGTGCATGTAAGTGCATGTAAGTGTGTGTATGTGCGTGTAAGTGTGTGTAAGTGCATGTAAGTGTGTGTAAGTATGTGTAAGTGTGTGTTAGTGCATATAAGTGCATGTTAGTGCGTGCAAGTGCGTGAAAGTGTGGTTTAAGTGCGTGTAAGTTTGTGTAAGTGCGTGTAAGTATGTGTAAGTTTGTGTAAGTGCGAGTAAGTACGTGTAAGTGCGTGTAAGTGCGTATAAGTGCGTGTAAGTAAATATAAGTGCATGTAAGTGTGTGTAGGTACGTGTAAGTACGGTTTATGTTCATGTAAGTGCGTGTAAGTGCATGTAAGTACGTGTAAGTGTGTGTAAGTGCGTGTAAGTGTGGTTTAAGTGCGTGTAATTTTGTGTAAGTTCGTGTAAGTCCATGTAAGTGCGTGTAAGTGTGTATAAGTACGTGTAAGTGCGGGTAAGTACGTATAAGTACGTGTAAGTGTGTGTAAGTGCGTGTAAGTATGTGCAAGTGCGTGTAAGTGCGTGTAAGTGCGTGTAGGTGCATGTAATTTTGTGTAAGTGCGTGGAAGTGCGAATTAGTGCGTGTAAGTGTGTGTAAGTGCGTGTAAGTGCGTGTAAGAGCATGTAAGTATGTGTAAGTGGGTGTAAGTGCGTCTAAGTGCGTGTACGTTCGTGCAAGTGCGTGTAAGTGTGTGTAAGTTTGTTTAAGTGCGTGTAAGTGTGTGTAAGTACATGTAAGTGCATGTAAGTGCGTGTAAGTGTGTGTAAGTGCGTGTAAGTACGTGTAAGTGCGTGTAAGTACATGTAAGTATGTACAAGTACGTATAAATGCATGTAAGTGCGTATCAGTGCGTGTAAGTACGTGTAAGTACGTGTAAGTATATGTAAGTACGTGTAAGTGCGTGTAAGTACGTGTAAGTGTGTGTAAGTGTGTGTACGTGCCTGTAAGCGTGTGTAAGTGCGTGTAAGTGTGTGTAAGTGCATGTAAGTGCATGTAAGTTTGTGTAAGTGATTGTAAGTTCGTGTAAGTGTGTGTAAGTGTGTGTAAGTGCGTGTAAGTGTGAGTATGGATGTAAGTGTGTAAACGTGCGTGTAAGTGCGTGTAAATACGTGTTAGTTTGTGTAAGTGGATGTAAGTTCGTATAAGAGCGTGTAAGTATGTGTAAGTGCGTGTAAGTGTGTGTAAGTGTGTGTAGGTGCGTGTAAGTGCGTGTAAGTGCATGTACGTACGTGTAAGTGTGTATAAGTGCGTATAAGTGCGTGTATGTGTGTGCAAGTACATGTAAGGGTGTGTTTTAGTGCATGTAAGTGTGTGAAAGTGCGTGCAAGTACGTGTAAGTGCGTGTAAGTGTGTGTAAGTGTGTGTAGGTGTGTGTAGGTGCGTGTAAGTGCGTGTAAGTATGTGTAAGTGCATGTAAGTACGTATACATGCATCTAAGTGCGTGTAACTGCGTATACGTACGTGTAAGTATGTGTAAGTGCGTGTAAGTACGTGTAAGTACGTGTAAGTGCGTATAAGTACGTTTAAGTATGTGTAAGTGCGTCTAAGTGCGTGTTAGTGCGTGTGAGTGCGTGTAAGAGCACATAAGTGCATGTAAGTGCGTGTAAGTGACGTTTAAGTTCTTGTAAGTGAGTGTAAGGGCGTGTAAGTACGTGTAAGTTCGTGTAAGTGCGTGTAAGTGTGTGTAAGTGCTATAAGTACGTGTAAGTGCGTATACGTGTGTGTAAGTGCATGTAAGTGTGTGTCAGTCTGTATAAGTGCGTGTAAGTGTGTGTAAGTATGTGTAAATGCACGTAAGTGCGTGTAAGTGCGTGTAAGTGCGTGTAAGTTTGTGTAAGTGTGTGTAAGTGTGTGTAAGTGCATGTAAGTACGTGTAAGTACATGAAAGTATGTGTAAGTGCAAGTAAGTGCGTGTAAACACGTGTAAGTTTGTGTAAGTGCGTGTAAGTGCGTGTAAGTGCGTGTAAGTTTGTGTAAGTGTGTGTAAGTGTGTGTAAGTGCATGTAAGTACGTGTAAGTACATGAAAGTATGTGTAAGTGCAAGTAAGTGCGTGTAAACACGTGTAAGTTTGTGTAAGTGCGTGTAAGTGCGTGTAAGTGCGTGTAAGTATGTATAAGTGTGTGTAAGTGCGTATAAGTACGGTTTAAGTTTATGTAAGTGTGTGTAAGTGCATGTAACTGCGTATAAGTGCGTGTAAGTGCGTTAAAGTGTGTGTAAATGCGTGTAAGTGCGTGTGAGTGCAGTTTAGTGGATGTAATTTTGTGTAAATTCGTGTAAGTGTTTGTAAGTGTGTGTAAGTGTGTATAAGTGTGTGTAAGTGCATGTAAGTGAGTGTAAGTGCATGTAAGTGCGTGTAAGTGCGTGTAAGAGTGTGTAAGTGCATGTAAGTGTGTGTAAGTACATGTAAGTACGTGTTCGTGCATACAAGTGCATGTAAGTGTGTGCAAGTACGTGTAAGTGTGGTTTAAGTGTGTGTAAGTTCGTGTAAGTGCGTGTAAGTGCGTGTAAGTTTGTGTAAGTACGATTAAGTACGTGTAAGTATGTGTAAGTGTGTATAAGTGCGTGTAAGTGCGTGTAAGTTTGTGTAAGTACGATTAAGTACGTGTAAGTATGTGTAAGTGTGTATAAGTGCGTGTAAGTACGTGTAAGTGCGTGTAAGTGTGTGTAATTACGTGTAAGTACCGGTTACGTTCATGTAAGTGCGTGTAAGTGCATGTAAGTGCGTGTAAGTTCGTGTAAGTGCGTGTAAGTGTGGTTTAAGTGTGTGTAATTTCGTGTAAGTTTATGTAAGTGCATGTAAGTGCGTGTAAGTGTGTGTAAGTGCGTGTAAGTGCATGTGAGTACGTAAAAGTATGTGTAAGTGCGGTTAAGTGCGTGTAAGTGTGGGTAAGTATGTGTAAGAGCGTGTAAGTGCGTGTAGGTGCGTGTTATTTTGTGTAAGTGCGTGGAAGTGCGTGTTAGTGCGTGTAAGTGCGTGTAAGTGCGTGCAAGTGCGTGTAAGTGTGTGTAAGTGGGTGTAAGTGCGTGTAAGTGCATGTACATTTGTGCAAGTGCATGTAAGTGCGTATAAGTTCGTATAAGTGCGTATAAGTGCGTGTAAGTGCGTATAATTGTGTGTAAGTGCGTGTAAGTACGTGTAAGTGCATGTAAATGCATGTAAGTGCATGTAAGTTTGTGTAAGTATGTGTTAGTACGTGTACGTTTGTGTAGGTGCGTGTAAGTGCCTGTAAGTGCGTGTAAGTTTGTGTAAGTATGTGTTAGTACGTGTACGTTTGTGTAGGTGCGTGTAAGTGCCTGTAAGTGCGTGTAAGTGCGTGTAAGACGCGTGTAAGTTCGTGTTAGTGCGTATAAGTGCGTGTAAGTGCTCGTATGTGCGTGTAAGTGTGTGTAAGTGCGTGTAAGTGCGTGTAACTTTTTGTAAGTGCTTGCAAGTGTGTGTAAGTGCATGTTAGTGCGTGTAAGTGCATGCAAGTGCGTGTAAGTACGTGTAAGTGCGTGTAAGTACGTGTAAGTTTGTGTAAGTGCGTATAAGTCCGTGTAAGTGCATGTAAGTGCGTGTAAGTACGTGTAAGTGCGTGTAAGTACGTGTAAGTTTGTGTAAGTGCGTATAAGTCCGTGTAAGTGCATGTAAGTGTGTCTAAGTGCATGTATGTACGGTTTAAGTTTATGTAAGTTCGTGTAAGTGCGTGTAAGTGCGTGACAGTCCGTGTAAGTGCATGTAAGTTCGTGGAAGTGTGTGTAAGTGCGTGTACGTGCGTGTAATTGCGAATAAGTATGTGTAAGTGCGTGTAAGTGCGTGTAAATGTGTGTAAGTGCGTGTAAGTTTGTGTAAGTGCGTGTTAGTGCATGTACGTTCATGTAGGTGCGTGTAAGTGCCTGTAAGTGCGTGTAAGGTGCATGTAAATTTGTGTAAGTGTGTGGAAATTGGTGTAAGTGCGTGTAAGTACGTGTAAGTGCGTGTAAGTTTGTGTAAGTGCGTGTAAGTGCGTGGAAGTGTGCGTAAGTGCGTGTAAGTGTGTGTAAGTGCTCGTATGTACGTGTAAGTGCGTGTAAGTGCGTGTAACTTCGTGTAAGTACGTGCAAGTGCGCGTAAGTGCATGTAAGTGCGTATAAGTGCATGTAAGTGCATGTAAGTGTGTGTAAGTGCGTGTAAGTACATGTAAGTACGTGTAAATGCGTATTAGTGCGTGTACGTGTGTGTAAATGCATGTAGGTGCGTGTAAGTGCCTGTAAGTGCGCGTACATTCCTGTAGGTATGTGCAAGTACGTGTCAGTGCGTGTAAGTATGTGTAAGTGCGTGTATGTGTGTATGAGTGCGTGTAAGTGGATGTAAGAGCGTGTAAGAGTGTGTAAGTGCATGTAAGAGTGTGTAAGTGCGTGTAAGTGCGCGTACGTTCCTGTAGGTATGTGCAAGTACGTGTCAGTGCGTGTAAGTATGTGTAAGTGCGTGTATGTGTGTATGAGTGCGTGTAAGTGGATGTAAGAGCGTGTAAGAGTGTGTAAGTGCATGTAAGAGTGTGTAAGTACGTGTAAGCGCGTATAAGTATGTGTACATACGTGTAAGTGTGTGTAAGTGCGTATAAGTGTGTGTAAGTGCATTTAAGTGCGTTTAAGTACGTGTAAGTGCGTGTATGTGCGTGTAAGTACGTGTTAGTGCGTGTAAGTGCGTGTAAGAGCGTGTAAGTTCATGTAAGTGCGTGTAAGTGCGTGGAAGTCCATGTAAGTGCGTGTAAGTGCGTGTAAGCACGTGTAAATGTAGTTGAAGTTAGTGTAAGTCCCTGTAGGTGTGTAAAAGTTTGTGTAAGTGCGTGTAAGTGCGTGTAAGTGCGTGTAAGTACGTGTAAGTACGTGTAAGTACGTGTAAGTGCAAGTAAGTGTTTGTAAGTACGTGTAAGTTCATGTAAGTGCGTGTAAGTGCGTGTAAGTGCATGTAAGTGTGTGTGAGTGTGTATAAGTGCGGTTTAAATTTGTACAAGTGCGTATAAGTGCATGTAAGTGCGTGTAAGTGCGTGTTAGTGCGGTTTAAGTTCATGTAAGTGCATGTAAGTGCGTGTAAGTGCGTGTCAGTGCGTGTAAGTATGTGGAATTTCATGTAAGCTTGTGTAAGTGTGTGTAAGTGCGTGTAAGTACGTGTAAGTGCGTGTAAGTGCGTGTAAGTGCGTGTACATGCGTGTAACTGTGTGTTAGTGCGTGTAAGTGCGTGTAAGTGCGTGTAAGTACGTGTAGGTGCATGTAAGTGCGTATTAGTGCGTGTAAATACGTGTAAGTGCGTGTTAGTACGTGTAAGTACGTGTAAGTGGGTGTACGTTTGTGTAAGTGCAAGTAAGTGCGTGTAAGTATGTGTAAGTGCGTGTAAGTGCGTGTAAGTGACGTTTAAGTTTGTGTAACTGAGTGTAAGTGCGTGTAAGTATGTATAAGTTCGTGTAAGGGCGTGTAAGTGTGTGTAAGTGCTATAAGTGCGTGTAAGTGCGTATACATGTGTGTAAGTGCATGTAAGTGCGTGTAAGTCTGTATAAGTGCGTGTAAGTGTGTGTAAGTATGTATAAATGCACGTATGTATGTGTAAGTGCGTGTAAGTGCATGTAAGTTTGTGTAAGTGTGTGTAAGTGTGTGTAAGTGCATGTAAGTACGTGTAAGTACATGAAAGTATGTGTAAGTGCAAGTAAGTGCGTGTAAGTACGTATAAGTAGGTGTAAGTACGCGTAAAATTGTGTAAGTGCGTGTAAGTGTGTGTAAGTGTGTGTAAGTATGTGTAAGTGTGTGTCAGTGCGTATAAGTACGGTTTAAGTTTGTGTAAGTGTGTGTAAGTGCATGTAACTGCGTATAAGTGCGTGTAAGTACGTGTAAGTGTGTGTAAGTGCGTGTAAGTGCGTGTGAGTGCAGTTTAGTGGATGTAATTTTGTGTAAATTCGTGTAAGTGTGTGTAAGTGTGTGTAAGTG
>SZWC01005299.1:110614-127128 GCA_023375785.1 Penium margaritaceum
CGTGTAAGTGCGTGTAAGTGTGTGTAAGTGTGTAAGTGCGTGTACGTGCATGTAAGTGTGTGTAAGTGTGTGTAAGAGCGTGTAAGTTTGTGTTAGTACGTGTAAGTTTGTAAAAGTGCGTATAAGCATGCGTAAGTGCGTGTAAGTGCATATAAGTGCGTGTAAGTGCGTGGAAGTGCCTGTAAGTGCGTATGAGTTCGTGTAAGTGCGTGCAAGTACGTGTAAGTGCGTGTAAGTATGTGTAAGTGTGTATAAAATCGAGTCAGTGCGTGTAAGTGTGTGTAAGTGTGTGTATGTATATATACGTGCGTGTAAGTTCGTGTAAGTGTGTATATGTACGTATAAGTTCATGTAAGTGCGTGTAAGTGTGTGTAAGTGCGTGTAAGTATGTATAAGTATGTGTAAGTGCGTGTAATTACGTGTAAGTGTATGTAAGCACGTGTAAGTGCGTGTAAGTGAGTGTAAGTGCGTGTAAGTGGGTGTAAGTGCGTGTAAGTGCAAGTAAGTGTGTGTAAATACGTGTAAGTGCGTGGAAGTGCGTGTAAGTACGTGTAAGTGCTTGTAAGTGCGTGTAAGTGCGTGTAAGTGTGTGTAAGTGCGTGTAAGTGCGTGTAAGTGCAAGTAAGTGTGTGTAAATACGTGTAAGTGCGTGGAAGTGCGTGTAAGTACGTGTAAGTGCTTGTAAGTGCGTATAAGTGCGTGTAAGTGTGTGTAAGTACGTGTAATTTTGTGTAAGTACGTGTAACTGTATGTAAGTGCGTGTAAGTGTGTGTAAGTGCGTGTACATGTGGTTTAAGTTCGTTTAAGTGCGTATAAGTGTGTGTAAGTGTATGTCAGTGCGTGTAAGTGTGGTTTAAGTGCGTATAATTTTGAGTAAGTTCGTGTAAGTGTGTATAAGTGCGTGTAAGTGCGTATAATTGCGTGTAAGTGCGTGTAAGTGCGTGTAAGTGCATGTAAGTGCGTGTAAGTGCATGTAAGTACGTGTAAGTGCATGTAAGTGCGTGTTAGTGCGTGTAAGTACGTGTACGTGTGTGTAAGTGCGTGTAGGTGCGTGTGATTTCGTGTAAGAGTGTGTAAGTGCATGATAGTGCGTGTAAGTGCGTGTAAGTGCGTGTAAGTTTGTGTAAGTGCATGTAAGAACGTGTAAGTGCGTGTGAGTGCGTGTAAGTGTATGTAAGTGCAATTTAAGTTTATGTAAGTGCGTGTGAGTGCATGTAAGTTTGTGTAAGTGTGTGTAAGTGCATGTAAGTGCATGTAAGTACGTGTTAGTACGTATAAGTACGTGTAAGTGCAAGTACGTGCGTGTAAGTATGTATAAGTGCGTGTTAGTGGGTGTAAGTGTGTGTAACTGCAAGTAAGTGCGTGAAAGTACGTGTAAGTGCGTGTAAGTGCGTGTAAGTGCGTGTAAGTGTGTGTAAGTGCATGTAAGTGTGTGTAAGTACGTGTACGTTTGTGTAAGTGCATGTAACTGCATGTAAGTACATTTAAGTGTGTGTAAGTGCGTATAAGTGTGGTTTAACTTCGTGTAAGTGCGTGTATGTATGTGTCAGTACGTGTAAGTGTGGTTAAGTACGTGGGATTTCGTGTAAGTTCGTATAAGTGCGTGTAAGTGCGTGTAAGTGCGCGTAAGTGCGTTTAAGTGCATGTAAGTGCGTATAAGTGCCTGTAAGTGCGTATCAGTGTGTGTAAGTGCGTGTAAGTGTGTGTAAGTGCGTGTACGTGTGTGTAAGTACGTGTACGTGCGTGTAAGTGTGTGTAAGTGTGTTTAAGTGTGTGTAAGTGCGTCTAAGTGCGTGTATGTTCGTACAAGTGTGTGTAAGTGCATGTATGTTCGTGTAAGTGCGTGTAAGTACGTGCAAGTGCGTGTAAGTGCGTGTTAGTGCATGTAAGTGTGTGTTAGTGAACGTAAGTTCGTGTAGGTGCGTGTAAGTATGTGTAAGTGCGTGCAAGTATGTGTAAGTGCGTGTAAGTGCGTGTAAGTGCGTGTAAGTGGATGTAAGTGCATGTAAGAGCGTGTAAGTACGTTTAAGTGCGTGTAAGTGTGTGTAAGTGCATGTAAGTGCATGTAAGTGCAGTTTAAATTTGTGTAAGTGCGTGTAAATGCGTGTAAGTTTGTGTAAGTGCGTATAAGTACGTGTAAGTGCATGTAAGTACGTGTAAGTATGTGTAAGTACGTGTAAGTGCAAGTACGTGCATATATGTGTAAGTGCATGTAAGCACGAGTAAGTGCGTGTAAGTACGTGTAAGTGCGTGTTAGTGGGTGTGGGTGTGCGTAAGTACAAGTAAGTGCGTGTAAATACGTATAAGTGTGTGTAAGTGCGTGTAATATGTGTAAGTGTGTGTAAGTACATACAAGTGCGAGTACGTGCGTATAAGTACGTGTAAGTGCATGTAAGTACGTGTAAGTATGTGTAAGTACGTGTAAGTGCAAGTACGTGCGTATAAGTATGTGTAAGTGCATGTAAGCACGAGTAAGTGCGTGTAAGTACGTGTAAGTGCGTGTTAGTGGGTGTGGGTGTGCGTAAGTACAAGTAAGTGCGTGTAAATACGTATAAGTGTGTGTAAGTGCGTGTAATATGTGTAAGTGTGTGTAAGTACATACAAGTGCGAGTACGTGCGTATAAGTACGTGTAAGTACGTGTACGTTTGTGTAAGTGCTTGTAACTGCATGTAAGTGCGTATAAGTGTGTGTAAGTGCGTGTAAGTGTGGTTTAAGTTCGTGTAAGTGCGTGTAAGTGCGTGTCAGTGCGTGTAAGTGCGTGTAAGTGCGTGTAAGTGCGTGTCAGTGTGTGTAAGTTTGTGTAAGTATATGTTAGTGCGTGTACATTTGTGTAAGTGCGTGTAAGTGCGTATAAGTGTATGTAAGCACGTGTAAGTTCGTGTAAGTACGTGTAAGTGTGTGTAAGTGCATGTAAGTGCGTGTAAATGCGTGTAAGTGTGTGTTAGTGCGTGTAAGTGTGTATAAGTGCTTGTAAGTGCCTGTAAGTACGTGTAAGTGCGTGTAAGTGCGTGTAAGTTTGTATAAGTGCGTGTAAGTGCATGTAAGTGCGTGTAAGTGTGTGTAAGTGCATGTAAGTACGTGTAAGTGCGTGTAAGTGTGTGTAAATGCGTCTAAGTACTTGTAAGTTCGTGTAAGTGCGTGTAAGTGCGTGTAAGTGCATGTAAGTACGTGTAAGAATATGTAAATACTTCTAAGTCTTTGTAAGTTCGTGTAAGTGCGTGTAAGTACATGCAAGTACGTGTAAGTTTGTGTATGTGCATGTTAGTATGTGTACGTTCGCATAAGTGCATGTAAGTGTGAGTAAGTGCGTATAAGCATGTGTAAGTTCGTGTAAGTGCGTGTAAGTACGTGTAAGTACGTGTAAGTGCGTGTAAGTACGTGTAAGTGCGTATAAGTGCGTGTAAGAGCGTGTAAGTGTGTGTAAGTGTGTGTAAGTGCTTGTAAGTACGTGTACGTGCGTGTAAGTGCGTGTAAGTGCCTGTAAGTTTGTGTAAGTACATGTAAGTGTGTATAAGTGCGTGTAAGTGCGTGTAAGTGCATGTAAGTGCGTATAAGTACGTGTAAGTGAGTGGAAGGGCATGTGAGTACGTGTAAATGCGTGTATGTGTGTATAAGTGTGTGTAAGTGCATGCAGGTGCGTGTAAGTGTGTGTAAGCGTGTGTAAGTATGTGTAAGTGTGTGTAAGTGTATGTAAGTGTGTATAAGTGTGTGTAAGTGGATGTAAGTTGTTGTAAGATCGTATAAGTGCGTGTACGTGCGTGTAAGTGCGTGTAAATGTGTGTAAGTTTGTGTAAGTGTGTGTAAGTACATGTAAGTGCTTGTAAGTGTGTGAAAGTGCATCTAAGTGTGTGTAAGTGCGTGGAAGTGCGTATAAGTGTGTATAAGTGCATGTAAGTATGTGTAAGTGCGTGTAAGCACGTGTAAGAGCATGTAAGTGTGTGGAAGTATGTAAGTGCATATACGTACGTGTAAGTGTGTGTAAGTGTGTGTAAGTGCGTGTACGTTCGTGTAAGTGCGTGTAAGTTTGTGTAAGTGCGTGTAAGCATGTGTGAGTGCAAGTTCATGCATGTAAGTGCGTGTAAGTACGTGTAAGTGCGTGTAAGTGCGTGTAAGTGTGTGTAAGTGCTATAAGTGCGTGTAAGTGCGTATACGTGTGTGTAAGTGCATGTAAGTGTGTCTAAGTCTGTATAAGTGCGTGTAAGTGTGTGTAAGTATGTATAAATGCACGTAAGTGCGTGTAAGTGCGTGTAAGTGCGTGTAAGTTTGTGTATGTGTGTGTAAGTGTGTGTAAGTGCATGTAAGTACGTGTAAGTACATGAAAGTATGTCTAAGTGCAAGTAAGTGCGTGTAAGAACGTGTAAGTTTGTGTAAGTGCGTGTAAGTGCGTGTAAGTGCGTGTAAGTATGTGTAAGTGTGTGTAAGTGCGTATAAGTACGGTTTAAGTTTGTGTAAGTGTGTGTAAGTGCATGTCACTGCGTATAAGTGCGTGTAAGTGCGTTAAAGTGTGTGTAAGTGCGTGTAAGTGCGTGTGAGTGCAGTTTAGTGGATGTAATGTTGTGTAAATTCATGTAAGTGTTTGTAAGTGTGTGTAAGTGTGTATAAGTGTGTGTAAGTGCGTGTAAGTGAGTGTAAGTGCATGTAAGTGCGTGTAAGTGCGTGTAAGAGTGTGTAAGTGCATGTAAGTGTGTGTAAGTACGTGTAAGTATGTGTTAGTGCATACAAGTGCATGTAAGTGCTTGCAAGTACGTGTAAGCGTGGTTTAAGTGTGTGTAAGTTCGTGTAAGTGCGTGTAAGTGCGTGTATTTTGTGTAAGTACGATTAAGTACGTGTGAGTATGTGTAAGTGTGTATAAGTGCGTGTAAGTACGTGTAAGTGCGTGTAAGTGTGTGTAATTACGTGTAAGTACGGTTTACGTTCATGTAAGTGCGTGTAAGTGCATGTAAGTGCGTGTAAGTTCGTGTAAGTGCGTGTAAGTGTGGTTTAAGTGTGTGTGATTTCGTGTAAGTTTATGTAAGTGCATGTAAGTGCGTGTAAGTGTGTGTAAGTGCATGTAAGTGCATGTGAGTACGTAAAAGTATGTGTAAGTGCGGTTAAGTGCATGTAAGTGTGGGTAAGTATGTGTAAGAGCGTGTAAGTGCGTGTAGCTGCGTGTAATTTTATGTAAGTGCGTGGAAGTGCGTGTTAGTGCGTGTAAGTGTGTGTAAGTGTGTGCAAGTGCGTGTAAGTGTGTGTAAGTCGGTGTAAGTGCGTGTAAGTGCATGTACATTTGTGCAAGTGCATGTAAGTGCGTATAAGTTCGTATAAGTGCGTGTAAGTGCGTGTAAGTGCGTATAATTGTGTGTAAGTGCGTGTAAGTACGTGTAAGTGCATGTAAATGCATGTAAGTGCATGTAAGTTTGTGTAAGTATGTGTTAGTACGTGTACGTTTGTGTAGGTGCGTGTAAGTGCCTGTAAGTGCGTGTAAGTGCGCGTATATGCGTGTACGTGTGGGTAAGTGCGTGTAAGTGCATGTACATTTGTGCAAGTGCATGTAAGTGCGTATAAGTGCGTATAAGTGCGTATAAGTGCGTATAAGTGCGTATAAGTGCGTATAAGTGCGTATAAGTGCGTATAAGTGCGTATAAGTGCGTATAAGTGCGTGTAAGTGCGTGTAAGTGCATGTAAGTGCATGTAAGTTTGTGTAAGTATGTGTTAGTACGTGTACGTTTGTGTAGGTGCGTGTAAGTGCCTGTAAGTGCGTGTAAGTGCGTGTAAGACGCGTGTAAGTTCGTGTTAGTGCATATAAGTGCGTGTAAGTGCTCGTATATGCGTGTACGTGTGTGTAAGTGCGTGTAAGTGCATGTAACTTTGTGTAAGTGCGTGCAAGTGTGTGTAAGTGCATGTTAGTGCGTGTAAGTGCATGCAAGTGCGTGTAAGTACGTGTAAGTGTGTGTAAGTACGTGCAAGTTTGTGTAAGTGCGTATAAGTCCGTGTAAGTGCATGTAAGTGTGTCTAAGTGCATGTATGTACGGTTTAAGTTTGTGTAAGTTCGTGTAAGTGCGTGTAAGTGCGTGAAAGTACGTGTAAGTGCGTGTAAGTACGTGGAAGTGTGTGTAAGTGCGTGTACGTGCGTGTAATTGCGAATATGTATGTGTAAGTGCGTGTAAGTGCGTGTTAATGTGTATAAGTGCGTGTACGTTCGTGTAAGTGCGTGTTAGTGCGTGTACGTTCATGTAGGTGCGTGTAAGTGCCTGTAAGTGCGTGTAAGGTGCGTGTAAATTTGTTTAAGTGTGTGGAAATTATTGTAAGTGCGTGTAAGTACGTGTAAGTGCGTGTAAGTTTGTGTAAGTGCGTGTAAGTGCGTGGAAGTGTGCGTAAGTGCGTGTAAGTGCGTGTAAGTGCTCGTATGTACGTGTAAGTGCGTGTAAGTGCGTGTAACTTTGTGTAAGTACGTGCAAGTGCGCATAAGTGCATGTAAGTGCGTATAAGTGCATGTAAGTGCATGTAAGTGTGTATAAGTGCGTGTAAGTGCATGTAAGTACGTGTAAATGCATATAAGTGCGTGTACGTGTGTGTAAATGCATGTAGGTGCGTGTAAGTGCGTGTAAGTGCGCGTACGTTCCTGTAGGTATGTGCAAGTACGTGTCTGTGCGTGTAAGTATGTGTAAGTGCGTGTATGTGTGTATGAGTGCGTGTAAGTGGATGTAAGAGCGTGTAAGAGTGTGTAAGTGCATGTAAGAGTGTGTAAGTGCGTGTATGTGTGTATGAGTGCGTGTAAGTGGATGTAAGAGCGTGTAAGAGTGTGTAAGTGCATGTAAGAGTGTGTAAGTGCGTGTAAGCGCGTATAAGTATGTGTACATGCGTGTAAGTGCATGTAAGTGCGTATAAGCGTGTGTAAGTGCATTCAAGTGCGTTTAAGTACGTGTAAGTGCGTGTAAGTGCGTGTAAGTACGTGTTAGTGCGTGTAAGTGCGTGTAAGAGCGTGTAAGTTCATGTAAGTGCGTGTAAGTGCGTGTAAGTCCATGTAAGTGCGTGTAAGTGCGTGTAAGCACGTGTAAATGTAGTTGAAGTTAGTGTAAGTGCGTGTAAGTGCGTAAAAGTTTGTGTAAGTGCGTGTAAGTGCGTGTAAGTGCGTGTAAGTACGTGTAAGTACGTGTAAGTACGTGTAAGTGCAAGTAAGTGCATGTAAGTACGTGTAAGTGCGTGTAAGTGCGTAAAAGTTTGTGTAAGTGCGTGTAAGTGCGTGTAAGTGCGTGTAAGTACGTGTAAGTACGTGTAAGTACGTGTAAGTGCAAGTAAGTGCATGTAAGTACGTGTAAGTTCATGTAAGTGTGTGTAAGTGCGTGTAAGTGCATGTAAGTGTGTGTGAGTGTGTATAAGTGCGGTTTAAATTCGTATAAGTGCGTATAAGTGCATGTAAGTGTGTGTAAGTGCGTGTAAGTGCGGTTTAAGTTCGTGTAAGTGCATGTAAGTGCGTGTAAGTGCGTGTCAGTGCGTGTAAGTGTGTGGAATTTCATGTAAGCTTGTGTAAGTGTGTGTAAGTGCGTGAAAGTACGTGTAAGTGCGTGTAAGTGCGTGTAAGTGCGTGTACATGGGTGTAACTGTGTGTTAGTGCGTGTAAGTGTGTGTAAGTGCGTGTAAGTACGTGTAGGTGCATGTAAGTGCGTATTAGTGCGTGTTAATACGTGTAAGTGCGTGTTAGTACGTGTAAGTACATGTAAGTGGGTGTACGTTTGTGTAAGTGCAAGTAAGTGCGTGTAAGTATGTATAAGTGCGTGTAAGTGACGTTTACGTTTGTGTAACTGAGTGTAAGTGCGTGTAAGTATGTATAAGTTCGTGTAAGTGCGTGTAAGTGTGTGTAAGTGCTATAAGTGCGTGTAAGTGCGTATACGTGTGTGTAAGTGCATGTAAGTGCGTGGAAGTCTGTATACGTGCGTGTAAGTGTGTGTAAGTATGTTTAAATGCACGTAAGTGTGTGTAAGTGCGTGTAAGTGCATGTAAGTTTGTGTAAGTGTGTGTAAGTGTGTGTAAGTGCCTGTAAGTACGTGTAAGTACATGAAAGTATGTGTAAGTGCAAGTAAGTGCGTGTAAGTACGTATAAGTAGGTGTAAGTACGCGTAAGTTTGTGTAAGTGCGTGTAAGTGTGTGTAAGTGCGTGTAAGTATGTGTAAGTGTGTGTAAGTGCGTATAAGTATGGTTAAGTTTGTGTAAGTGTGTGTAAGTGCATGTAACTGCGTATAAGTGCGTGTAAGTACGTGTAAGTGTGTGTAAGTGCGTGTAAGTGCGTGTGAGTGCAGTTTAGTGGATGTAATTTTGTGTAAATTCGTGTAAGTGTGTGTAAGTGTGTGTAAGTGCGTGTAAGTATGTGTAAGTGTGTGTAAGTGCATGTAAGTGCGTATAAGTGCGTGTAAGTACGTGTAAGTGTGTGTAAGTGCGTGTAAGTGCGTGTGAGTGCAGTTTAGTGGATGTAATTTTGTGTAAATTCGTGTAAGTGTGTGTAAGTGTGTGTAAGTGTGTATAAGTGTGTGTAAGTATGTGTAAGTGAGTGTAAGTGCATGTAAGTGCGTGTAAGTGCGTGTAAGTGTGTGTAAGTGCATGTAAGTGTGTGTAAGTACGTGTAAGTGCGTGTTAGTGCATACAAGTGCATGTAAGTACGTGCAAGTGCGTGTAAGTGTGGTTTAAGTGTGTGTAAGTTCGTGTAAGTGCGTGTAAGTGCGTGTAAGTTTGTGTAAATACGATTAAGTACGTGTAAGTATGTGTAAGTGTGTATAAGTGCGTGTAAGTACGTATAAGTGCGTGTAAGTGTGTGTATTTACGTGTAAGTATGGTTAACGTTCATGTAAGTGCGTGTAAGTGCATGTAAGTGCGTGTAAGTACGTGTAAGTGCGTGTAAGTGTGGTTTAAGTGTGTGTAATTTCGTGTAAGTTCGTGTAAGTGCATGTAAGTACGTGTAAGTGTGTGTAAGTGCGTGTAAGTGCATGTAAGTTCGTAAAAGTACGTGTAAGTGCGATTACGTGCGTGTAAGTATGGGTAAGTATGTGTAAGAGCGATAAGTGCGTGTAGGTACGTGTAATTTTGTGTAAATGCGTGGAAGTGCGTGTTAGTACGTGTAAGTGCGTGTAAGTGTGTGCAAGTGCGTGTAAGTGTGTGTAAGTGGGTGTAAGTGCGTATAAGTGCGTGTACATTTGTGCAAGTGCATGTAAGTGCGTAAAAGTTTGTATAAGTGCGTGTAAGTGCGTGTAAGTGCGTATAATTGTGTGTAAGTGCGTGAAAGTGTGTGTAAGTGCATGTAAATGCATGTAAGTACATGTAAGTTTGTGTAAGTATGTGTTAGTACGTGTACGTTTGTGTAGGTGCGTGTAAGTGCCTGTAAGTACGTGTAAATGCGTGTAAGACGCGTGTAAGTTCGAGTAAGTATGTATAAGTACGTGTAAGTGCTCGTATGTGCGTGTAAGTGTGTGTAAGTGCGTGTAAGTGCGTGTAACTTTGTGTAAGTGCGTGCAAGTGTGTGTTAGTGCATGTTAGTGCGTTGTATGTGCATGCAAGTGCGTGTAAGTACGTGTAAGTGCGTGTAAGTACGTGTAAGTTTGTGTAAGTGCGTATAAGTCCGTGTAAGTGCATGTAAGTGTGTCTAAGTGCATGTATGTACGGTTAAAGTTCGTGTAAGTTCGTGTAAGTGCGTGTAAGCACGTGAAAGTATGTGTAAGTGCGTGTAAGTACGTGGAAGTATGTGTAAGTGCGTGTACGTGCGTGTAATTGCGTGTAAGTATGTGTAAGTGCGTGTAAGTACGTGTAAGTGCGTGTAAGTTTGTGTAAGTGCGTGTAAGTGCGTGGAAGTGTGCGTAAGTGCGTGCAAGTGCGTGTAAGTGCTCGTATGTACGTGTAAGTGCGTGTAAGTGCGTGTAACTTTGTGTAAGTACGTACAAGTGCGTGTAAGTGCATGTAAGTGCGTATAAGTGCATATAAGTGCATGTAAGTGTGTATAAGTGCGTGTAAGTGCATGTAAGCATGTGTAAATGCGTGTAAGTGCGTGTACGTGTGTGTAAATGCATGTAGGTACGTGTAAGTGCGTGGAAGTGCGCGTAAGTTCCTGTAGGTATGTGCAAGTACGTGTCAGTGCGTTTAAGTATGTGTAAGTGCGTGTATGTGTGTATGAGTGCGTGTAAGTGGATGTAAGAGCGTGTAAGAGTGTGTAAGTGCATGTTAGAGTGTGTAAGTGTGTGTAAGCGCGTATAAGTATGTGTACATGCGTGTAAGTACGTGTAAGTGCGTATAAGCGTGTGTAAGTGCATGTAAGTGCGTTTAAGTACGTGTAAGTGCGTGTAAGTACGTGTAAGTGCGTGTTAGTGCGTGTAAGTGCGTGTAAGAGCGTGTAAGTTCATGTAAGTGCGTGTAAGTGTGTGTAAGTGCATGTAAGTGCGTGTAAGTGCGTGTAAGCGCGTGTAAATGCAGTTGAAGTTTGTGTAAGTGCGTGTAAGTGCGTAAACGTTTGTGTAAGTGCGTGTAAGTGCGTGTAAGTGCATGTAAGTACGTTTAAGTACGTGTAAGTACGTGTAAGTGCAAGTAAGTGCATGTAAGTACGTGTAAGTTCATGTAAGTGCGTGTAAGTGCGTGTAAGTGCATGTAAGTGTGTGTGAGTGTGTATAAGTGCGGTTTAAATTCGTATAAGTGCGTATAAGTGCATGTAAGTGTGTGTAAGTGCGTGTAAGTGTGTGTAAGTACGTGTAAGTGCGTGTAAGTGCGTGTAAGTACGTATCAGTACGTGTAAGTGCATGTAAGTGCGTGTAAGTACGTGTAAGTACGTGTAAGTGCAAGTAAGTGCGTGTAAGTACGTGTAAGTTCGTGTAAGTGCGTGTAAGTGCGTGTAAGTACGTATCAGTACGTGTAAGTGCATGTAAGTGCGTGTAAGTACGTGTAAGTACGTGTAAGTGCAAGTAAGTGCGTGTAAGTACGTGTAAGTTCGTGTAAGTGCGTGTAAGTGCGTGTAAGTACGTATCAGTACGTGTAAGTGCATGTAAGTGCGTGTAAGTACGTGTAAGTACGTGTAAGTGCAAGTAAGTGCGTGTAAGTACGTGTAAGTTCGTGTAAGTGCGTGTAAGTGCGTGTAAGTACGTATCAGTACGTGTAAGTGCATGTAAGTGCGTGTAAGTACGTGTAAGTACGTGTAAGTGCAAGTAAGTGCGTGTAAGTACGTGTAAGTTCGTGTAAGTGCGTGTAAGTGCGTGTAAGTACGTATCAGTACGTGTAAGTGCATGTAAGTGCGTGTAAGTACGTGTAGGTGCGTGTAAGTGCGCATTAGTGCGTATAAATACGTGTAAGTGCGTGTTAGTACGTGTAAGTACGTGTAAGTGGGTGTACGTTTGTGTAAGTGCAAGTAAGTGCGTGTAAGTACGTGTAAGTTTGTGTAAGTGCGTGTAAGTGTGTGTAAGTGTGTGTGCGTACGTGTAAGTGCGTGTAAGTGCGTGTAAGTGTGTGTCACTGCGTGTAAGTGTGGTTTTAGTACGTGTATATTTGTGTAAGCTCGTGTAAGTGTGTGTAAGTACGTGTAAGTGTGTCTAAGTGTGTGTAAGTGCGTGTAAGTGCATGTAAGTGCATGTAAGTGCGTGTAAGTGTGTGTAAGTGTGTGTTAAAACGTGTAAGTGTGTGTAAGTGCGTGTAAGTGCATATAAGTGTGTGTAAGTGCGTGTAAGTTTGTGTAAGTGCGTATAAGTGCGTGTAAGAGCGTCTAAGTGCATGTACGTTTGTACAAGTGCGTGTAAGTGCATATAAGTTTGTATAAGTACGTGTAAGTGTGTGTAAGTGCGTGTAAGTGTGTGTAAGTACGTGTAAGTGCGTGTAAGTGCATGTAAGTACGTGTAAGTGCGTATACGTTTGTGTAAGTGCGTGCTAGTACGTGTACGTTCGTGTAAGTGTGTGTACGTGCGTGTAAGCACATGTAAGTGCATATAAGCGTATGTAAGTTCATGTAAGTGTCTGTAAGTGCGTGTAAGTGCATGTAAGTACGTGTAAGTGCGTATAAGCATGTGTAAGTGCGTGTAAGAGCGTGTAAGTGCGTGTAAGTGTGTGTAAGTGCTTGTAAGTACGTGTAAGTGTGTGTAAGTGCGTATAAGTGCGTGTAAGTTCGTGTAAGTGCATGTAAGTGCATGTAAGTGCGTGTAAGTACGTGTAAGTGCATGTAAGTGCGTGTAAGTGCGTGTAAGTACGTGGAAGTGCGTGTAAGTGCGTGTAAATGCGTGTAAGTGTGTGTAAGTGCGTATGCATTTATGCAGGTGCGTGTAAGTGTGTGTAAGTGTGTGTAGGTATGTATAAGTTAGTTAAGTACGTGTAAGTGCGTGTAAGTAGATGTAAGTTCTTGTAAGAGCGTGTAAGTGCGTGTAAGTGTGTGTAAGTGTGTGTAGGTATGTATAAGTTAGTTAAGTACGTGTAAGTGCGTGTAAGTAGATGTAAGTTCTTGTAAGAGCGTGTAAGTGCGTGTAAGTGCATGTAAGTGTGTGTAAATGCGTGTAAGTGTGTATAAGTGCGTGTAAGTGCTTGTAAGTGTATGCAAGTGCATGTAAGCGTGTGTAAGTGTGTGTAAGTGCGTGTAAGTATGTGTAAGTGCGTGTAAGTGCGCAAAAGTGTGTGTTAGTGCGTGTAAGTGCATGTAAGTACGTGTAAGTGCGTGTAAGTGCATGTAAGTGTGTGTAAGTGCGTGTAAGTATGTGTAAGTGCGTGTAAGTGCGCAAAAGTGTGTGTTAGTGCGTGTAAGTGCATGTAAGTACGTGTAAGTGCGTGTAAGTGCATGTAAGTGTGTGTAAGTCCGTGTAAGTGCGTATAAGTATATCTAAGTGCGTGTAAGTTTGTTCAAGTGTGTGTGAGTACGTGTAAGTTTGTGTAAGTGTGTGTAAGTGCGTGTAACTGCATGTAAGTATGTGTAAGTACGTATAAGTGCGTGTAAGTGTATGTAAGTGCAGTTTAAGTTCGTATAAGTGCATGTAAATGTGTGTACGTTTGTGTACGTACGTGTAAGTGCGTGTAACTGTGTGTAAGTACGTGTAAGTACGTGTAAGTACGTGTAAGTACGTGTAAGTGCATGTAAGTACGTGTAAGTGCATGTAAGCACGTGTAAGTACGTGTTAGTATGTGTAAGTACGTGTAAGTACGTGTAAGTACGTGTAAGTACGTGTAAGTACGTGTAAGTACGTGTAAGTACGTGTAAGTACGTGTAAGTACGTGTAAGTACGTGTAAGTACGTGTAAGTACGTGTAAGTACGTGTAAGTACGTGTAAGTACGTGTAAGTACGTGTAAGTACGTGTAAGTGGGTGTACGTACGTGTAAGTGCGTGTAACTGTGTGTAAGTACGTGTAAGTACGTGTAAGTACGTGTAAGTACGTGTAAGTGCATGTAAGTACGTGTAAGTGCATGTAAGCACGTGTAAGTGCGTGTTAGTATGTGAAAGTACGTGTAAGTGGGTGTACGTTCGTGTAAGTGCAAGTAAGTGCGTGTAAGTATATGTAAGTGCATGTAAGTGCGTGTAAGTGTGTGTAAGTGCGTGTAAGTGTGTCTAACTGCGTGTAAGTACGTGTACGTACGTGTAAGAATGTGTAAGTGCAAGTAAGTACATGTAAGTATGTGTAAGTGCATGTAAGCACGTGTAAGTACGTGTTAGTATGTGTAAGTACGTGTAAGTGCGTGTACTTTTGTGTAAGTGCAAGTAAGTGCGTGTAAGTACGTGTAAGTGCATGTAAGTGCGTGTAAGTGCGTGTAAGTGCGTGTAAGTGTGTGTAAGTACGTGTAAGTATGTATAAGTGTGTGTACATACGTGTAAGTGTGTGTTAGTGCGTGTAAGTGTATGTCAGTGCGTGTAAATGGGATTTAAGTGAGTGTATATTCGTGTAAGTTCGTGTAAGTGTGTGTAAGTACGTGTAAGTGCGTCTAAGTGCGTGTAAGTGCATGTAAGTACGTGTAAGTGCATGTAAGTGGGTGTAAGTGTGTGTAAGTGCGTGTTAGTACGTATAAGTGCGTGTAAGTGCGTATAGGTGTGTGTAATTTCGTATAAGTGCGTGTAAGTGCGTGTTAGTGCGTGTAAGTGCGTGTAAGTGCGTATAAGTACGTGTAAGTACGTGTAAGTGTGTGTAAGTGTGTATAAGTACGTGTAAGAGCATCTAAGTGCGTGTAAGTTTGTACAAGTGCGTGTAAGTACGTGTAAGTTTGTATAAGTACGTGTAAGTGTGTGTAAGTGCGTGTAAGCTCGTGTAAGTTCGTGTAAGTACATGTACGTGCGTGTAAGTGCGTGTAAGTATGAGTAAGTGCATGTAAGTTCGTGTAAGTGCGTGTTAGTACGTGTACGTTCGTGTAACTGCATGTAAGTGCGTGTAAGTATGTGGAAGTGCATGTAAGTACGTGTAAATACGTGTAAGTGTGTGTAAGTGTGTGTAAGTGCATGCAGGTGCGTGTAAGTGTGTGTAACTATGTGTAGGTATGTGTAAGTACGTGTAAGTACGTGTAAGTGTGTGTAAGTGGATGTAAGTTCTTGTAAGAGCGTGTAAGTGCGTGTAAGTGCGTGTACGTGCATGTACATGCGTGGAAGTTCGTGTAAGTGTGTGTACGTGCGTGCAAGTACTTCTAAGTGAGTGCAAGTGCGTGTAAGTACGTGTAAGTGCGTGTAAGTGCGTGTAAGTGTGTGTAAGTGCGTGTAAGTGTGTGTAAGTGTGTGTAAGTGCGTGTAAGTGTGTGAAAGTGTGTAAGTGCATGTACGTGCGTGTAAGTGTGTGTAAGTGCGTGTAAGTGCGTGTAAGTGTGTGAAAGTGTGTAAGTGCATGTACGTGCGTGTAAGTGTGTGTAAGTGCGTGTAAGTGCGTGTAAGTTTGTGTAAGTGCGTGTAAGCATGTGTAAATGCGCGTTCGTGCATGTAAGTGCGTGTAAGTACGTGTAAGTGCGTGTAAGTGCGTGTAAGTTTGTGTAAGTGCATGTAAGTGCGTGTAAGTGCGTGTAAGTACGTGTAAGTGCGTGTAAGTACGTATAAGTGCGTGTAAGTGCGTGGAAGTGCCTGTAAGTGCGTGTAAGTTCGTTTAAGTGTGTGTAAGTACGTGTAAGTGCATGTAAGTGCGTGTAAGTGTGTGTAAGTGCGTGTAAGTACGTGGAAGTATGTGTAAGTGCGTGTAAGTACGTGTAAGTGCATGTAAGCACGTGTAAGTGCGTGTAAGTGAGTGTAAGTGCGTGTAAGTGGATGTAAGTATGTGTAAGCGCAAGTAAGTGTGTGTAAATACGTATAAGTGCGTGTAAGTGCGTGTAAGTATGTGCAAGTGCATGTAAGTGCGTATAAGTGCGTGTAAGTGCGTGTAAGTACGTGTAATTTTGTGTCAGTGTGTGTAAGTGTATATAAGTGCGTGTAAGTGTGTGTAAGTGCATGTACGTGCGGTTTAAGTTCGTGTAAGTGCGTATAAGTGCGTGTAAGTGTGTGTCAGTTCGTGTAAGTGTGGTTTAAGTGCTTATAACTTTGTGTAAGTTCGTGTAAGTGAGTATAAGTGCCTGTAAGTGCGTGTAAGTGCGTGTAAGTGCATGTAAGTCCGTGTAAGTGCATGTAAGTACGTGTAAGTGGGTGTAAGTGCGTGTTAGTACGTGTAAGTGCCTGTAAGTGCGTGTAAGTGTGTGTAGGTGCGTTTGATTTTGTGTAAGTGTGTGTAAGTGCGTATTAGTGCGTGTAAGTGTGTGTAAGTGCGTGTACGTGTGTGCACATGCGTGTAAGTGTATGTAAGTGCGTGTAAGTGCATGTAAGTACATGTAAGTGCGTGTAAGTGTGTGTAAGTATGTGTACGTTTGTGTAAGTGCGTATAACTACGTATAAGTGCGCTTAAGTGTGTATAGGTGTGTGTAAGTGCGGTTTAAGTTCGTGTAAGTGCGTGTAAGTGCGTGTCAGTGCGTGTAGGTGCGGTTAAATTGCGTGGGATTTCGTGTAAGTTCGTGTAAGTGCGTGTAAGTGCATGTAAGTGCGTGTAAGTGCGTGTAAGTGCGTGTAAGTGCATGTAAGTGTGTGTAAGTGTGTGTAAGTGCATGTTAGTATGTGTAAGTGTGTGTAAGTACGTGTAAGTGTGTATAGGTGTGTGTAATTTTGTATTAGTGCGTGTAAGTGCGTATTAGAGCGTGTAAGTGCGTGTAAGTTTGTATAAGTGCGTGTAAGTGTGTGTAAGTGTGTGTAAGTGTGTATAAGTGTGTGGAAGAGCGTCTAAGTACGTGTAAGTTTGCATAAGTACGTATAAGTGCGTGTAAGTGCGTGTAAGTTCGTCTAAGTGCGTGTAAGTACGTGTAAGTGTGTATAAGCACGTGTAAGTTTGTATAAGGGCGTGTAAGTATGTGTAAGTGTGTGTAAGTGCGTGTAAGTATGTGTAAGTGCGTGTAAGTGTGTGTAAGAGCGTGTAAGTATGTGTAAGTGTGTGTAAGTGCTTGTAAGTACGTGTAAGTGTGTGTAAGTGCGTGTAAGTGCGTGTAAGTTCGTGTAAGTGCATGTAAGTGCGTGTAAGTGCGTGTAAGTGCGTGTAAGTGCGTGTAAGTGCG
>SZWC01005299.1:147449-157691 GCA_023375785.1 Penium margaritaceum
GTGTAAGTGCGTGTAAGTGCGTGTAAGTGCGTGTAAGTTTGTGTAAGTGCGTATAAGTGCATGTAAGTGCGTGTAAGTATGTGCAAGTACGTGTAAGTGTGTGTAAGTGCAAGTAAGTGCGTGTAAGTATGTGTAAGTGTATGTAAGCACGAGTAAGTGCGTGTAAGTACGTGTAAGTGCGTGTTAGTGGGTGTAAGTGCGTGTAAGTGCAAGTAAGTGCGTGTAAGTACGTGTAAGTGTGTGTAAGTGTGGGTAAGTGCGTGTAAGTGTGTGTAAGTGCGTGTAAGTACATGTAAGTGCGTATAAGTGTGTGTAAGTATGTGTATGTTTGTGTAAGTGCTTTTAACTGCGTATAAGTGCATTGAAGTATGTATAAGTACGTGTAAGTACGGTTTAAGTTCGTATCAGTGCGTGAAAGTGCGTGTAGGTGCGTGTAAGTGCGGTTTAAGTGCGTGGGATTTCGTGTAAGTTCGTGTAAGTGCGTGTAAGTGAGGGTAAGTGTGTATAAGTGCGTGTAAGTGCGTGTAAGTGCGTGTCAGTGTGTGTAAGTGTATATAAGTGCATGTAAGTATGTGTAAGTGCGTGTAAGTGCGTGTAAGTGCGTGTTAGTGCGTGTAAGTGCGTGTACGTGGGTGTAAGTGCGTGTAAGTGTGTGTAACTGTGCGTAAGTGTGTGTAAGTGCGTGTAAGTGTGTCTAAGTGCGTGTATGTTCGTGCAAGTGCGTGTAAGTGCATGTAAGTTTGTGTCAGTGTGTGTACGTACGTGTAAGTGCGTGTAAGTGTGTGTTAGTGCATGTAAGTGCATGTAAGTGTACGTAAGTTCATGTAGGTGCGTGTAAGTACGTGTAAGTGCGTGTAAGTATGTGTAGGTGCGTGTAAGTGCGTGTAAGTGCGTGTAAGTGGATATAAGTTCGTGTAAGAGCGTGTACGTACGTGTAAGTACGTATAAGTACGTGTAAGTGCGTGTAAGTGCGTGTAAGTGCATGTACGTATGTGTAAGTACCTGTAAGTACGTGTAAGTGTTTGTAAGTATGTGTAAGTGCATGTAAGCACAAGAAAGTGCGTGTAAGTACGTATAAGTGCATGTTAGTGGGTGTAAGTACGTGTAAGTGCAAGTTAGTGCGTGTAAGTACTTGTAAGTACGTGTACGTGCGTGTAAGTACGTGTAAGTGTGTGTAAGTGCATGTAAGTGCGTGTACGCACGTGTAAGTGCGTGTAAGTACGTGTACCTTTGTGTGAGTGCTTATATCTGCGTGTAAGTGCATATAAGTGTGTTTATGTACGTGTAAGTGTGGTTTAAGTTCATGTAAGTGCCTGTAAGTGCATTTCAATGCGTGTAAGTGCGGTTTAAGTGCGTGTAATTTCGTGTAAGTTCGTATAAGTGTGTGTAAGTATGTATAGGTGCGTATAAGTACGTGTAAGTGCATGTAAGTGCGTGTAAGTGCGTGTAAGTGCGTGTCAGTGTGTGTAAGTGCATGTAAGTACATGTAAGTACGTGTAGGTGCGTGTAATTCTGTGTAAGTGCATGTAAGTGTGTGTAAGTATGTGTAAGTTTGTATAAGTGTGTGTAAGTGCGTCTAAGTGCGTGTAAGTTTGTGCAAGTGCGTGTAAGTGTGTGTAAGTTTGTGTAAGTGCGTGTAAGTACGTGTAAGTACGTCTAAGTGCGTTTAAGTGCGTGTAAGTGTGTGCAAGTGCGTGTAAGTGCGTGTCAGTGTGTGTAAGTGCATGTAAGTACGTGTAAGTACGTCTAAGTGCGTTTAAGTGCGTGTAAGTGTGTGCAAGTGCGTGTAAGTGCGTGTAAGTACGTGTAAGTAGGTGTAGGTGCGTGTAATTCTGTGTAAGTGCATGTAAGTGTGTGTAAGTATGTGTAAGTTTGTATAAGTGTGTGTAAGTGCGTCTAAGTGCGTGTAAGTTTGTGCAAGTGCGTGTAAGTGTGTGTAAGTTTGTGTAAGTGCCTGTAAGTGCGTGTAAGTGCGTGTAAGTGTGTGTTAGTGCATGTAAGTGCGTGTAAGTGCGTGTAAGTTTGTGTAAGTATGTGTTAGTGTGTGTACATTCCTGTAAGTGCGTATAAGTATGTGTAAGTATGCGTAAGTACGTGTAAGTACGTGTAAGTTTGTGTAAGTACGTGTAAGTACGTCTAATTGCGTTTAAGTGCGTGTAAGTGTGTGTAAATGCATGTAAGTGTGTGTAAGTGCGTGTAAGTGTGTGTAAGTTCTCGTAAGTGTGTGTAAGTGCGTGTAAGTGTGTGTAAGTTTGTGTAAGTGCGTGTAAGTGCGTGTAAGTGCATATAAGTGCATGTAAGTGCATGTAAGTACGTGTAAGTGCGTGTAAGTGTGTGTAAATGTGTGGAAGTGTGTGTAAGTGCGTGTAAGTGCATGTAGGTGCGTGTGAGTGCGTGTAGGTGCGTGTACGTTTGTATAGGTGTGTGTAAGTACGTGTAAGTACGTGTAAGTATGTGTAAGTGCGTGTAAGTGTGTGTAAGTGTGTCTTAGTGCGTGTAAGTGCATGTAAGTGCGTGTAAGTTTGTGTAAGTACATGTAAGTGTGTGTATGTATGTGTAAGTATGTGTAAGTGCGTACAAGTGTGTGTCAGTGCGTGTCAGTGCGTATAAGTGCGTGTATAGATGTATAAGTGCGTGTAAGTGTGTATAAGTGCGTGTAAGTGTGTGTAAGTGCGTGTAAGTGCGTGTAAGTACGTATAAGTGTGTGCAAGTACGTGTCAGTTTGTGTAAGTGCGTATAAGTGTGTGTAAGTGTGTGTAAGTGTGTAAGTGCGTGTAAGTGCGTGTTAGTGCGTATAAGTATGTGTAAGTGCGTGAAAGTTCGTATAAGTACGTGTAAGTTCATGTAAGTGCGCAAAGGCATGTATAAGTATGAGTTCTTGTGTGTACGTGGGTGTAAGTGCATGTAAGTGCGTGTAAGTGTATGTAAGTATGTGTACGTGCATATTAGTGCATGTAAGTGCGTGTAAGTTCACGTAAGTGCGTGTAAGTACATGTAAGTACGTGTAAGTGCATGTAAAATTGTGTACGTGCGTGTAAGTACGTGTAAGTGTGTGTAAGTGCGTGTAAGTGCGTATAAGTATGTGTTTCTTTGTGTAAGTGTGTGCAAGTGTGTATAAGTGGATATAAGTGCGTGTAAGTGCATGTAAGTGCGTGTAAGTACGTGTAAGTGCGTGTAAGTACGTGTAAGTTTTTGTAAGTGCGTAAAAGTGCGTGTAAGTGCATGTAAGTGTGTGTAAGTGCGTGTAATTATGGTTTAAGTTCGTATAAGTGCGTGTAAGTGCGTGTAAGTACGTGTAAGTGCGTCTAAGTGCGTCCAAGTGCGTGTAAGTTTGTGCAAGTGCGTGTAAGTGTAGTTTAAGTTTGTGTAAGTGCCTATAAGTGCGTGTAAGTGCGTATAAGTGTGTGTAAGTATGTGTAAGTGCGTGTACGTGCATGTAAGTGCGTTTAAGTATGTGTAAGTGCTTGTAAGTGCGTGTAAGTGTGTGTACATTTGTGTAAGTGCGTATAAGTGCATGTAAGTGCGTGTAAGTATGTGCAAGTACGTGTAAGTGTGTGTACGTACAAGTAAGTGCATGTAAGTATGTGTAAGTGTATGTAAGTACGAGTAAGTGCGTGTAAGTACGTGTATGTACGTGTTAGTGGGTGTAAGTGCTTGTAAGTGCAAGAAAGTGCGTGTAAGTACGTGTAAGTGTGTGTAAGTGCGGGTAAGTGTGTGTAAGTGTGTGTAAGTGCGTGTAAGTACATGTAAGTGCATGTAAATGTGTGTAAGTATGTGTATGTTTGTGTAGGTATGTGTAACTGCGTGTAAGTGCATTGAAGTATGTATAAGTACGCGTAAGTACGGTTTAAGTTCGTATCAGTGCGTGTAAGTGCGTGTAGGTGCGTGCAAGTACGGTTTAAGTGCGTGGGATTTTGTGTAAGTTCGTGTAAGTGCGTGTAAGTGCGGGTAAGTGCGTGTAAGTGTGTGTAAGTGTGTGTACGTGCGTATCAGTATGTGTAAGTGTGTATAAGTGCCTGTAAGTACGTGTAAGTGCGCGTAAGTGCGTGTAAGTGTGTATTAGTGCATGTAAGTGCGTGTACATGCGTGTAAGTGCGTGTAAGTGTGTGTAAGTATGTGTAAGTATGTGTAAGTGCATGTAAGTGTGTCTAAGTGTGTGTATGTTCGTGGAAGTGCGTGTAAGTGCGTGTAAGTTTGTGCAAGTGTGTGTACGTGCGTGTAAGTGCATGTAAGTGCGTGTTAGTGCATGTAAGTGCGTGTAAGAGCACGTAAGTTTGTGTAGGTGTGTGTAAGTATGTGTAAGTGCGTGTAAGTATGTATAAGTGCGTGTAAGTACGTGTAAGTACGTGTAAGTGCGTGTAAGTGCGTGTAAGTGCATGTAAGTACGTGTAAGTACGTGTAAGTACGTGTAAGTACGTGTAAGTGTGTGTAAGTATGTGTAAGTGCATGTAAGCACACGTAAGTGCGTGTAAGTACGTATAAGTGCATGTTCGTGGGTCTAAGTACGTGTAAGTGCAAGTAAGAGTGTGTAAGTATGTGTAAGTGCGTGTACGTGCGTGTAAGTACGTGTAAGTGTATGTAAGTGCATGTAAGTGTGTGTAAGTGCGTGTAAGTGCGTGTAAGTATGTGTACGTTTGTGTAAGTGCTTATAATTGCGTGTAAGTGCGTATAAGTGTGTGTAAGTACGTGTAAGTGTGGTTTAAGTTTGTGTAAGTGCGTGTAAGTGCGTTTCAGTGCGTGTAAGTGTGGTTTAAGTACGTGTAATTTCATGTAAGTTTGTGTAAGTGCGTGTAAGTACGTATAAGTACGTGTAAGTATGTGTAAGTGTGTGTAAGTGCGTATAAGTACGTGTAAGTACGTGTAGGTGCGTGTAATTTCGTGTAAGTGCATGTAAGTGCGTGTAAGTACGTGTACGTTTGTGTAAGTGCTTATAATTGCGTGTAAGTGCGTATAAGTGTGTGTAAGTACGTGTAAGTGTGGTTTAAGTTTGTGTAAGTGCGTGTAAGTGCGTTTCAGTGCGTGTAAGTGTGGTTTAAGTACGTGTAATTTCGTGTAAGTTTGTGTAAGTGCGTGTAAGTACGTGTAAGTGCGTGTAAGTGCGTGTAAGTGCATGTAAGTGCGTGTAAGTACGTGTAAGTGTGTGTCAGTGTGTGTAAGTGCATATAAGTACGTGTAAGTACGTGTAGGTGCGTGTAATTTCGTGTAAGTGCATGTAAGTGCGTGTTAGTGCGTGTAAGTGCGTGTACGTGTGTGTAAGTGCATGTAAGTGTGAGTAAGTATGTGTAAGTTCGTATAAGTGTGTGTTAGTGCGTCTAAGTGTGTGTAAGTTCGTGCAAGTGTGTGTAAGTGTGTGTAAGTTTGTGTAAGTGCGTGTAAGTGCGTGTAAGTGCGTGTAAGTATGTGTTAGTGCATGTAAGTGCGTGTAAGTGCGTGTAAGTTCGTGAAAGTATGTGTTAGTGTCTGTATATTCGTGTAAGTGCGTATAAGTTCGTGTAAGTGTGTGTAAGTTCGTGAAAGCACGTGTAAGTTTGTGTAAGTGCGTGTAAGTGTGTGTAAGTGTGTTTAAGTGCGTATAAGTATGTGTAAATGCGTGTAAGTACGTGTAAGTGCGTGTAAGTGTGTGTAAGTACTCGTAACTGTATGTAAGTGCGTGTAAGTGTGTGTACGTTTGCGTAAGTGCGTGTAAGTGCGTGTAAGTGCATGTAAGTGCATGTAAGTGCATGTAAGTACGTGTAAGTGCGTTTAAGTGTGTGTAAATGCGTGTAAGTGTGTGTAAGTGCGTGTAAGTGCATGTAGGTGCGTGGAGTGCGTGTAAGTGCACGTACGTTTGTGTAGGTGCGTGTAAGTTCGTGTAAGTGCGTGTAAGTATGTGTAAGATTGTGTAAGTGCGTGTAAGTGCGTGTAAGTGGATGTAAGTTCATGTAAGAGCATGTAAGTGCGTGTAAGTGCGTGTAAGTGCGTGTAAGTGCGTGTAAGTGCTTGTAAATGCGTGTAAGTTTGTGTAAGTGCGTGTAAGTGCATGTAATTGCGTGTATGTTTGTGTAAGTGCATGCAACTGTGTATAAGTATGTGTAAGTGCGTACAAGTGTGTGTCAGTGCATGTAAAAGCGTGTAAGTGCGTGTATGTATGTAGAAGTGTGTGTAAGTGCGTATAAGTGCGTATAAGTGTGTGTAAGTGCGTGTAAGTGCGTGTAAGTGCATGTAAGTGCGTCTAAGTGTGTGTAAGTGCGTGTTAGTGTGTGTAAGTACGTCTTAGTTTGTGTAAGTGTGTGTAAGTGTGTGTAAGTGTGTGTAAGTGTGTAAGTGCGTGTAAGTGCATGTTAGTGCATGTAAGTATGTGTAATTGCGTGTAAGTTCGTATAAGTGTGTGTAAGTTCGTGTAAGTACGTGTAGGCATGTATACATATGACTTCGTGCGTATAAGTGCGTGTAAGTGCGTGTAAGTGTGTGTAAGTATGTGTAAGTACATGTAAGTGCATATATGTGTGTGTAAGTGCATGTAAGTGCGTGTAAGTACGTATAAGTACGTGTAAGTATGTGTAAGTGTTTATAAGTGCGTGTCAGTATGTGTAAGTACGTGTAAATGTGTATAAGTGCGTGTAAGTGCATGTAAGTGCGTGTAAGTGCGTGTAAGTGTGTGTACGTGCGTGTAAGTACGTGTAAGTGCGTGTAAGTTCGTGTAAGTACGTTTAAGTGCGTGTAAGTGCGTGTAAGTGCGTGTAAGTTTGTGTACGTGCGTGTAAGTGTGTGTAAGTGCATGTAAGTGCTTGTAAGTACGTGTAAGTGCTCGTATGTGCGTGTAAGTGCGTGTAAGTGTGTGTAAGTGCGTGTAACTTTGTGTAAGTGCGTGCAAGTGTGTGTAAGTGGATGTAAGTGCGTGTAAGTGCATGTAAGTACGTGTAAGTATGTGTAAGTGCGTGTAAGTACGTATAAGTTTGTGTATGTGCGTATAAGTGCGTGTAAGTGCATGTAAGTGTGTGTAAGTGCGTGTAAGTACGGTTTAAGTTCGTGTAAGTGCGTGTAAGTGTGTGTAAGTGCGTGTAAGTGCGTGTAAGTGGAGTTTAAGTGCGTGTAATTTTGTGTAAGTTTGTGTAAGTGCGTGTAAGTGCGTGTAAGTGCGTGTAAGTGTGTCTAAGTGCGTCTGAGTACATGTAAGTTTGTGCAAGTGTGTGTAAGTGTAGTTTAAGTTCGTGTAAGTGCGTAAAAGTGTGTGTAAGTGCGTGTAAGTATGTTTAAGTACGTGTAAGTGCGTGTAAGTGCGTTTAAGTATATGTAAGTGTGTGTAAGTGCGTGTAAGTGCGTGTAAGTTCGTGTAAGTGCGTATAAGTGTGTGTAAGTATGTGTAAGTACATGTAAGTACGTATAAGTACGTGTAAGTGCAAGAACGTGTGTGTAAGTATGTGTACGTGCATGTAAGCACGTGTGAGTGCGTGTAAGTGCGTGTAAGTACGTGTAAGTGGATGTAAGTGTGTGTAAGTGCAAGTAAGTACGTATAAGTACGTGTAAGTACGTGTTAGTGTGTGTAAGTGCGTGTAAGTGCGCTTTAAGTTCATGTAAGTGCGTGTAAGTGCGTTTAAGTGCGTATGAGTGCGTGTAAGTGCATGTAAGTGCAGGTTAAGTGTGTGTAATATCGTGTAAGTTCGTGTAAGTGCATGTAAGTATGTGTAAGTATGTGTAAGTACATGTAAGTGCATATATGTGTGTGTAAGTGCATGTAAGTGCGTGTAAGTGCGTGTAAGTACGTGTAAGTGCGTGTAAGTATGTATAGGTACGTGTAATTTTGTGTAAGTGCGTGTAAGTGCGTGTTAGTGCGTGTAAGTACGTGTAAGTGCGTGCAAGTACGTGTAAGTGCATGTAAGTGCGTCTAAGTACGTGTAAGTTTGTGCAAGTGCATGTAAGTCCGTGTAAGTTCGTGTAAGTGCGTGTAAGTACGTGTAAGTGCGTGTAAGTGTGTATAAGTACGTAGAAGTGTGTGTAAGTGCGTGTAAGTGTGTGTAAGTGAATGTAAGTGTATGTAAGTGCGTGTAAGTGCGTGTTGCATGTAAGTGCGTATAAGTTTGTGTATGTGTGTGTTAGTGCATGTACGTTCATGTAGGTGCGTGTAAGTGCCTGTAAGTGCGTGTAAGTGCGTGTAAGGTGCGTGTAAGTTTGTGTAAGTGTGTGTTAATGGGTTTAAGTGCGTGTAAGTGTGTGTAAGTGTGTGTAAGTGCGTGTAAGTTTGTGTAAGAGTGTGTAAGTACGTGTAAGTGTGCGTAAGTGCGTATAAGTACGTGTAAGTGCTCGTATGTGCGTGTAAGTGCATATAAGTGTGTGTAAGTACGTGCAACTTTGTGTAAGTATGTGCAAGTGCGTGTAAGTGCATGTAAGTGCGTGTAAGTGCATGTAAGTACGTGTAAGTGCGTTTAAATGCGTGTAAGTGCGTGTACGTGCGTGTAATTACGTGTGGCTGCATGTAAGTGCGCGTAAGTTCCTATAGGTATGTGTAAGTACGTGTCAGTGTGTGTAAGTATGTGTAAGTGTGTGTATGTGCGTATACCTGTGTGTAAGTGGATGTAAGAGCGTGTAAGAGCATGTAAGTGCATGTAAGAGCATGCAAATGCGTGTAAGTACGTGTTAGTATGTGTAAGTGTGTGTTAGTGCGTGTACGCGCGTGTAAGTATGTGTAAGTGCATGTAAGTACGTGTGAGTACGTATAAGTACGTGTAAGTGCGTGTAAGTGCGTGTTAGTGCGTGTAAGTACGTGTAAGAGCGTGTACGTGCATGTAAGTACGTGTGAGTACGTATAAGTACGTGTAAGTGCGTGTAAGTGCGTGTTAGTGCGTGTAAGTACGTGTAAGAGCGTGTACGTGCATGTAAGTACGTGTAAGCGTGGTTTATGTTCGTGTACATGAGTGAAGGTGTGTGCAAGTACGTGTAAGTTCATGTAAGTACGTATAAGTACGTGTAAGAGCGTGTAAGTGCGTGTAAGTGCGTGTAAGCGCGTGTAAGTGCATTTTAAGTTTGTGTAAGTATGTGTAAGTGTGTGTAAGTTTTTGTAAGTGCGTATAAGTGCATGTAAGTGCGTGTAAGTAGGAGTAAGTACGTGTAAGTGCAAGTAAGTGCATGTAAGTACGTGTAAGGGCATGTAAGCATGTGTAAGTGCATGTAAGTACGTGTAAGTGCGTGTTCGTGGGTGTAAGTGCGTGTAAGTGCAAGTAAGTGCGTGTAAGTATGTGTTAGTACGTGCAAGTGTGTGTAAGCACGTGTAAATACGTGTAAGTACGTGTATGTCCGTGTAAGTGTGTGTAAGTGCGTGTAAGTACGTTTAAGTTCATGTAAGTGCGTATAAGTGTGTGTAAGTGTGTGTAAGTGTGTGTAAGTGCGGTTTAAGTTTGTGTAAGTGCGTGTAACTACGTGTAAGTGCGTGTCAGTGCGTGTAAGTGCGGTAGAAGTGCGTGTAATTCTGTGTAAGTTCGTGTAAGTGCGTGTAAGTGTGTGTAAGTGTGTATAAGTGCGTGTAAGTGCGTGTAAGTGCGTGTAAGTGCGTGTAAGTGCGTATAAGTGCGTATAAGTGTATGAAAGTGCATGTTTGTGCGTGTAAGTGCGTGTAACTACATGTAAGTGTATGTAGGTGGGTGTAATTTTATGTAAGTGCATATAAGTACGTGTTAGTGCATGTAAGTGCGTGTAAGTGTGTGTAAGTACATGTAAGTGTGTGTAAGTGCGTGTAAGTGCGTATAAGTGTGTCTAAGTGCGTGTACGTTTGTGCAAGTGTGTGTGAGTGCGTGTAAGTGCATGTAAGTGCGTGTAAGTATGTGTAAGTGCGTGTAAGTGCGTGTAAGTATGTGTAAGTGTATAAAAGTGCAGTTTAAGTTCGTATAAGTGCGTGTAAGTGCGTGTAAGTTTGTGTACGTGCGTGTAAGTGCTTGTAACTGCGTGTAAGTACGTGTAAGTACGTGTAAGCCATGTAAGTACAAGTTAGTGCATGTAAGTACGTGAAAGTGCATGTAAGCACATGTAAGTACGTGTTAATATGTGTAAGTACGTGTAAGTGGGTGTAAGTTCGTGGAAGTGCAAGTAAGTGCGTCTAAGTACGTGTAAGTGCGTGTACGTGTGTGTAAGTACGTGTAAGTGCTTGTAAGTACGTGTAAGTGCGTGTAACTGTATGTACATACGTGTAAGTGCGTGTAAGTGTGTTTCAGTGTGTGTAAGTGCGGTTTAAGTGTGTGTATATTCGTGTAAGTTCGTGTAAGTGTGTGTAAG
>SZWC01005300.1:19649-44191 GCA_023375785.1 Penium margaritaceum
GACAGGCGATGGGGCCTGGTGAGGACATGCCAGGCGGCGGCAGGGTCTGGAGGGATGTCAGTGGTGAAGTCGCCAAGGAAAGGCTCGAGGGCCAGGCGGGACGCCGGAGGAGCGACTGGGACTAAGGCACGAACGGCGCGACCAGCGTCATACAGCTGGTCGGCCTGGGCGGAGTCATGAGGGAGGGTGTAGTACATCCAGAGACCCTCACCTTGGGCCCAGATCCGGAAGCTGAGTTCCCAGCTCCGGAACTGCTCGCCGGCCTGAAGCGGCGGCGGCGGCGTCTCAAAGTCCTTCTGCCTGCGGCCGGCACCCAGAGTGGGGCCAAGGACGGAGGTCACTGCTTGCCGCTGGCGCTGAGTCTGTTGCTGTGCCAAGAAATATGTGGTAGCTGACACAGCCAGGCTGGCGTGTCCTGGAGGGACAAATGATGGCAGCACACTGGTGGCAGGCGTGGAGGCTGGTGGTTGTAGCACAGCAAGCTGCTGCGTTAAGGCGGCGAGCTGGTGCTGAAGAGCGACGATGGGATCAGGGTCAGCGCCGACGACACCACTGGGCTGTTGGGGCTTCAGCGACTGCTGCTGCTGCCGCTGGTGCTGCCGATGCTGCTGCTGTTTCTGCTGCAGTGGCAGCCGCTGTTGTTGCTGCTGTTGTTGTTGCTGCTTCTACTGCTGCAGTGGTTGCTGCTGCTGCTGCTATTGCCGCTGCTGTTGTTGCTGCTGCTGCTGGTGTAGCGGCTGCTGCTGCTGCTGGGGCGACTGGTGCGGCTGCTGTATCTGCTGCCGCTACTGCTGCTGCTGCTGTTGCTGCTGCTGCTGCTACTGCTGCTGCTGCGGCTACCGCTGCTGGTGCTGCTGCTGCTGCTGCAGCTCTTGCAGTTGCAAGCGCCGAAAGAAAGGGGAGGTAGGGGTCCCCCCCGCAGAGGAGGACCCCTCCGCCTCGTGAGAGTCAGCCATGGTGTGTCCAAAGGCTTGTTTTTTTGTTTTTTTTTCTTTTGGTTTGTGTCCTTTGGTGTTGGGTGTGTGCTGCTGAGTCAAGAGTGACGTCTGCCAAGGATGGCAGACGTCACCAGAGTCCCCTGGTGTCTTACTGGTTTCCGCCCTCTTTTTTTGTGTATGTGGTTGATGACGTCAGCAGTGACGTCAGCGGACAGCTGCTGACGTCAGCAGTGGTTGCTGCAGCCGCTGTTGTTGATGCTGCTGCTGCTGCTACTGCCACTGCTGTTGCTGCCGCTGCTGCAGCTGCTGCTGCTGCTGCTGCTGCTGTTGCCGCTGCTGTTGCCGCTGCTGCTGCTGCTGCTGTTGTGGCTGCTGCAGCTGCTGCTGCTGCCATAGCTGCTGCTGCTGCTGCTACAACTGCTACTGCTGCTGCTGCTACTGTTGCTGCTGCTACTGCTGCTGCTGCTGCTGCTCCGGCTGCTGCTGCTGCTGCTCCTTAACAGAGGGACATATCGGGGGGGGGGTAGGTCCCCGTTTTTTGTTTTTTTTTTTTTTTGGTTTTGCTTGCTCACTGCGAGGAGCTCGCAGCTCGCAGCTCGCTGCTCGCTGCGAGCAGCTGGCTGCTCGTAGCGAGCAGCTGGCTGCTCGCAGAGAGCAGCTAGCTACTTGCAGCTACAGCGGCTGCTGCTGCGGGCTGCTGCAGCTGCAGCTGCTGCGAGCTGTTGTAGCTGCTGCCGCCTGCTGCTGCTGCTGCCGCCTGCTGCAGCTGCTGCCGTTGCTGCTGCTGCCGCCTGCTGCTGCTGCTACTTGCTGCTGCGAGCAGCTGCTGCTGCAGGCTGCTGCTCGCTGCAGCTGCTGGTGCTGCCGGCTGCTGCTGTTGCGGGCTGCTGCTGCTGCGAGCTGGTGCTTCTGCCAGCCGCTGCTATCTGCTGCTGCTGCTGGCCGCTGCTGCCACTGCTCGCTGCCGCGACAATCTGTTGCTGCTGCTGCTGGCTGCTGCGTTCAGTCACACCTGAGGACGTCAATGCCTTGCGCCGTCGTCAGCAGGTGCCTCGCGTGGTCGGCCGCTCACTCCCTTGCGTCCAGCGTGGGGGTCAGTGCTGCCGGAAAAAAGTCCGGCAGCATTTCCCCTGGCCTAGTGGCCGTGGGAAAATTTTTTACGCCGCCACCAGGCGGGTCAATGCTGCCGGAAAAAATCCGGNGGTGAGGCCTGCCAGACGGCCGACAGCCCAAAACCCGGGCGTCGTCCGTTTTGCCTGAAAACTGGACCATACCATAACACCGACGCTGCGAACGCAGCCGTGCGGTCAGAATCTGCTAGAAAAATAGTAGCAAGGAGTTATGGCAGCCTGAACCCAGGCAATCCCACGATGGTTTATGCTGCCAATCAGGGCCATGCAACATGCAACTGGGACCCTAGGCATCGCATGACGACGCAGACACGACAGTACGCGCTGGACGCATGCAGACAGCGACTACGGTGGCAGTGACTGCCGGCAGCGCGACCGCCGAGGAGGCCTGCCGATGGAGCTGAACACGTCGCCGGAGAGAGGGGGCTCCAGCGAACTGCGAGAAGACCTCAGCGTGCGTCAGCTCCACCGGACGACACTCCATCAGCGTCGAGTCTTGCCGTCAGTCATCTGCACGCCGATGTACACAAGCCGGGAGGACACAAGAGAGCACAATGAGCGCAAAAACCAACAAGTGGTTTTGGGCTCGCGAAGGCCCATGAATCATCAGTTGGTTTTCGACTTCGTCAAATTCCTATCCCGCCATCGCGACGTCCTCGTATGCCAGACGGCTAGCTAACAACGTAGACTGCCACTCCGCCATAGCTCGCCACGACCGTTAGCAACGTCGCAAAACAAACTACAAACTAATTAGTCAGTCTCAAAACCCCACCTTAGAAAACACATAATCTGTGGAACGCATCGAATGTGAAGTCCCTAACGTACGAGAGTCCCTAAAACTCGCGCGTTGGTATTTTTGTCATTGCATTCATGGTCTAGCGCGCGACCACTTCCGGAATTTTACGCCATCTGACCGTTGGCATTTGGCCAACTGCACCAACCTCCAGTGCTCCATTCCATAAGGTTCTAACAACTTCGACCACTTTTCATAAAGGTTGACAGAGGTATCACACACCATATCGACATTTCCATATTGTTCCTTCGACTTCTCGATGGCACTAGACTTTTGTAAAGAAACGTCGCGATATTCTCGAAGCCCCACGACTTCTCGGTGGAGTTTCTCGAATCCACCAGTAACGATGTGACCTCGCACGTTTTGCACGGCTCAAGTCCCGATGACCCAACTTATGCCTCATTGTCATTCGTCGTGTTGTATATATGTGCTCCATGTAATCAACACTCATCATAGAAGTACACTTACTGCTTAAAACAAGTCATTCATTTGTCCCCAACACTCAAATTGTCTTTTCTCTCGCACCCCATCCTTGTGAACGACCTACGTTCCGATCGGCGTAGCACTTTGGTGTCAGAGCGCAACAGTACTGGAGGGACAACATGCGCACTAACTACCTGGCGACAAACTCTTAGGAGTCCTTAGCACATCTCCACCGTTCAAAAGATCATAGACTTCGCAACGACAACGGTGAATGGAGGAAGTGCACCAGGCGACGAGCAGCAGTCTCTGACGAGTACTCCAGTGATGGTAAATCAGCAGCACGCGAACAACAACGCTCTCCAGGCAAACCAGGCGGCAGTGACGACTTTCGCGATGAATCGTGCAACACCGACGAACCCAACAGCCAATCCGGTGACGGACCCCTCGGGCTCGACAAACCTTTCGCCTCTGCCGTAGCCCATTCGGTCGACACCTGGCACGATTGGACGCACCGACCGACAAGCACAAATCAACAAAGACCTGTACCAGAAATTATCGGACTCAGGAGCCTTGACACCCATCTACTCCAACAACTCAACGAGGGGATGGAGGAGCTTTGATTTTCTTGTGCGCGCGAAGTAGTGCTCACGGAGAGAAATATGCAACTCTCGAGTGAACCCCAAATTCAATCAGCACTTACCCAACCATTCGATCGCGCAAACTCCAAGGGACCAACGGTCAAGGTGTCGTTCACGGGTTTGGAGGTGTACTTCACCGCTGCTTGGGTCAACAACAGAAAGAAAAAATGGCCTCACAGCCTCGCTTTTGCAAAGCACGACTTTGAGTTGGTGGTCCGATCTAAAGGTCATCCAACGGCAACAGGAGACCGACAGAGCTGGATCAACGCCCTACGACCGCTCTCACATTGTCGATCGCATGAGTACTACCTCTGGAGCAGATAAATCTGACGTAGCACGACTTTCTCCCTCGCCACCAGAAACGTGGAGAGACTTTGTGCACGCTACCCTCGCTCACTTTGAAAAGCTAAACAAGAAGTCTGAAGCATGGTACAGACTCCAACGTCTGCTTCAGTAGTCCAGAGTGGCAAAGTACACTTGGTTTTTTCAAGAAACAATCATCAGTAGTGACCGCACCCCCAACAAACTGTACTTTTACTACAACAATAGACTCAATCGAGATATTTGGCGAGCAATCACCATTTTTGACATCCAAGAAGACCTTCCACGAATGATCGTAGTAGTCGACCCCATTGATAGCGCCGACTACAACGCTCGGATGCAACAATCCAACGGCTGGTGACCCCAAGGCTACCATCCTTATCGTGGCAAAGGAAGGTTGTACTTGGTACAAACCTCGTCTCAGATGGAGATTGACGATGTCGGTCAGCGAGATCAATGGCTCTGTTGCACTTGTGGAAACCCATGTTATTTCTCGCGTGACTGGCGAAAGCGACAACAACGAGCCAAAACAGGGGAGGGAGTCAGAGAAAAGGAGTGAAGAGTCGGGAAATGGCAAAGGACAGAAGTAGACTGCGAGGCCCTTGTCTGGTCAGAAAAATTTGCACCAATCAATCGCCCATCTGAGCTGCTCACATCGATGCACACAAGGGTTTCTAAGGTCACAAAGTTTGACGAGGTGTACAAAGACAACCAACCAGCCATACTGCTACGGGTGAAATCGAGGGGTTGTAAGAGTTGTAGAATGGTATCAGCACTACTAGATGGAGGAGCTTTTCAAAACATTTCCAGTAACGACATCGTTCAAAAGCTCGATTTGTAGACCAAACCAGGAGTGTTTGAAGGAAAACTCGTCGACGGATGGAGTTCAAAGGGGTTTTCCTCGATGAACTATCCCGAGAGCTACCACCGCAACGCAACATCGACCATCGACTTGAAGTCGGACAAGAGACCGACAGTGAAGGGGACTTATTGGATGAGCGATCGCGAACTAGCCGAGCTAAAGAAACAGCTGGACGAGATGCTCAGTTAGAGGTTCATCATGCCCTCCACGTCAACCTATGTGGCACCGGTACTTTTCGTGAAAAAGAAAACAGGCAAAATGTCAATGTATGTGGAATATTGGGTGTTGAACAACACCAGCAACAAGAATCGTTACCCCATCTTGCAAGCGGGTTTGACCGGCGGGTACGATAAAACCAAGTTTTGGTTCCACAACCCCTACGGGCGACGGCAATTCACTCGCCACCTCGTCGTTCCTCCAAATGAGGAATTACGGCTGATGATATTGGAGGAATTCTATGACACTAGTCTAGGTGGGAATTTTGGCGAAGACAAGTCGCTCAAGAAGCTGGCAAAGTACTACCGGTGGGACAAGTTGCAGACCGACGTGGCGGTCTTTTGCAAATCGTTTGACACCTATGAGAGAGAAAAATCTTGACGCACGCAGCCACTTGTTCTACTTCAACAGCTACCAATTTTGACAGATACGTGTGATCAGCATGGTCTTCGTGACAGGACTGTCCGCCACTCGCGAGGGGTATGATACCATTCTCGTTGTGGTGGACATATTTTCAAAAATTTCACACTTTATCCCAATGACGACCACCGTACGCGTAGAAAGAATAGCATAGCTGTTTCTAAATCAGATTGTGCGACTACACAGAGTGCCAAGTACCATCACCAGCAGCAGAGTTGGCCATTTCATGAGCCGTTTTTGGTGCGAATTGATGGCACACTATAGTAGTCAGATCCAGCTATCAACAACGTTCTATCCTCAGACCAAAGGGAAAACTGAGCAAACCAATCAAACGCTTAAACTTCCTCGAAATTTATGCAAACCACATGACACCGATTGGAAAGCAAAACTGCCAACCGTGGAACTCGCATACAACTCCACCATTTCCACCGCAACTGGTAAAATACCTTCCAAGATGGTGTTCGGCGAATTTCTCCTCACACTGGCTAGATTGCAAAGTGAGAGTAATATCTCCACAGTTGACCATTACCACCGGGACTTTACAAGCATCTAGGAGGAAACACAACCGACCCTCGTGAAGGTGTTAGTAGTTGTGAAACGGGCAGCTGACTGACATCGTAGCAATGACGCGTTCAGCGCTAACAAATGCATCCTCCTTAGCTTAGCAAATAACAAACTCCAAGGACAGGACTTTTCCAAGCTCAAACAGCACTAGTTGAAACCGTTTGAGATCGATCAAATGCAAAAAAAGTCGCCGCCCGACTTCGCTTCCGTGACAGCATGGTGATCCACCTTGAATTCCACATTAACAAGCTCAAGCACTACCGGGACCCCAGTACGAGCTTCCGCGGCAGAGACGGCGCACCTCCACCACCCATACAAGTGGATAGGGATACAGAGTACGTGATCAAAGATATCCTCAGACATTGAAATAGTGGAAAATCGACCATCTGTTCAAGTGGCATCGCTAAGATGCCGAACACAACAGTTGGGAGCCCTACGACAACCTCCGAGACGTTGATCGTATAACTGACGGCTACTTTTGTCGTCATCGGCCTATGTCTGATAGCGCACCGGGATGTCACGGCTAAAATGAGAGGAAGTGTTACGTCCCTGACATACGAGTCCCTAAAATTTTTGCGTGGGCATTTATGTCATCACATTCATGGTCCGTCGTGCAAAGACTTCCGGATTTGTGCTCCATTTGGCCGATGGCATTTTGGCCAACTGCCGTGACCTTCGGTGTTCCGTTCTAGAAGTTTTTGACAACTTCGACCACCTTCCAAAAAGGACGACAGAATTATTGCGAACCATGTCAAAGTTCTGATTTTTTTGGTTGACTTCTCGATGGTGCTAGACTTTAATGAAGAAGTGTTATGACATTCTTGAAGCCCCTCCACTTCTCGGTGGAGCTTCTTGAATCCACCACTCAAGACGCGACCTCGCACGCATCAATCGTCTCAAACGTCGATGACCCGACATATGCCTCATTCTTGTTCTTGGTATTGTGTGTATGTATTTGATGCACTCAACACTTGTCATCAAAGTACACTTATAACTTAATACAAATGGTTCTTTTTTCCCAAACACCTGCGTCGTCTTTTGTCCCGTACCTCATCCCTGCGAGCCACCTACTTTCTGCTCGGCGCAACATGGAAAACTAGCACGAGGACGTTCTTTCCAGGGATCAACGGGTCCAATTCCAATTGTACACTAGTCTGTGAACTCTACAACTGGGTATTTCATTCCTTAAATTCATGGCTCACTGTGACCTAAGGATTTTTACGCGGTTTTCCTAAAGGTTCTGACATGTTTGACAACATTCCAAAAGGTTCCATAGAAGTATCACGAACCGTGTTAAAGTTTCGATACTCTTCCGTCGACTTCTCAACGGCACTAGAATTTCAGAAAACTTTAGCTCAATGTTCTCAAAATTCCCCAATATGAGTCTTGAGCGTACCTTTGTTGTTTAGAAGTTTGCATGCCTCACAACGACGTCGGTGAACGGAGCAAGCGCACTCGATGAGAGTAGAAGTAACTGGTGGACACTCCAATGATGGAGGATCAACATCATGCGATCAACAACACTCTCTAGGTTAATGAGAATGGAATAGGAACTTTTGTAACAAATGGCATGGCAACGACGACCCCAACATCCAACCCGGTAACGGACCCCATGCTCTCAGCGAACCCTTCGCCTCCGCCGTTGCCCTTCGAGGTGAAACCTTGCCGGATGGGAGGCACCAGTAGCCAAGCTTGCGTTGATGAGGGCCTAGACCAGAAACTATCACGCCTGGAGATCCTCAACACCCATTTGCTCCAACAAATTAATGTGGTGATGTAGGAGCTTCAAAATGCGTGCGCGTGTGAAGCAACACTCACAAAAAGAGATCTCAAACTTGCGAGTGAGCCCCAAATCTGAATAGCACGTTTTTGGCCGTTTGAACCTCTGAACTCCAAAGGACCTATGGTTCAGATGTGGATGACGAGTTTGGAGGTGTAATTCACCGCTGCAAGCGTCAACAATGGAAAATATGACATTGATATTGTGTCTGATTGCTTTTTTGTGGCATGGATTTGAGTTGGTGGTCATGTCCAAAGACCACCAAATAGCAGGAGGAGGCCAGCTAGATCAGGGGTTTATGTGACAGGTCCCATACCATCAACCGCAAGCATTATTTCTCTCGAGCAGATGAATCCGCCATGGCACCACCCACTAACACTACCAAAGAATAAGATGGACCTCGCGTGTACCATACTCGCACGTTTTGGAAAAGAAAACAAGAAGTCTGATGTATGGTACAATGTTCATCACATGCGTCAGCAATCCGACGTGGTTGAGTACACACAGCGTTTCTGTGAAATCATTACCTACAGTGACCTCGTCCCAGACAAACTCTTTCTTTGCTACAACAACAACCTCAAATACAACATAATGAAAGAAATTTTCAATTTTGACATGAAAGACAACCTTCCGCAAGTTATTGCAATATCCGATAGCATCGGCAGTTCCTAATATAACCCTTAGACCCAGGAAGGCAACAACTCATGATCCCAAGAACACAATCCATATCGTGGCGGATGGAAGCCACAATCGACAAAAACCTTGTCTCCAATAGAGATTGATGCTGTAGATGACCGTGATCAATGGTTGTGCTGGACTTACGAGAAGCGAGGCCATATCTCACATGACTGGCAGAAACAGAAGCGACAGACCAAAAGGGGGAGGGAAAAGTCACTAAGAAACAAATGCAGAGTCATGAAATGCCAAAAGGATAGACGTAGCTAGCGAAACACCCATCCGGTCACAAAAATTTGCATCAACTGATCACCCATCCGAGTGGCCCACTTCGTCAAACACAAGGGTTCCTGCCATTGCAAAGTTTGATGAGGGATACAACCAACCAACCGACGACACTACGACCAACTGATGACACTACTAGGAGTACAAATGAGGGGTTGCAAAAGGCATAGACCGGTACTGGGGCTATTCAAAGTGCAGCTTCTTAAAATATTGGAAACAACAACACGGCTCAGAATTTTCGCCCAACTTGCGCCCTAGTTGCGTCCTATTTGCGTCCTACTTGTGCCCTACTTGCGTCCAACTTGTGTCCTTCTTTTGCCCTAGTTGCGCCCTTCTAGCGCCCTAGTTGTGCCATATTTGGACCCTAATTGCGCCCTACTTGCGCCCTACTTGCGCCCTAATAATCTGAGTTGCACTCTTGTTGCACCCTACATTCACCCTAGTCGAGCCCTATTTGCACCCTACTTGCACCCTACTTGGGCCCTACTTGCGGCCTCCTTGCGCCCCACTTGTGCCCCACTTGCACCCGACTTGCATCCTACTTGTGTCCTACTTGCACCCTAGTTGCATCCTGCTTGCACCCACTTGTGCCCCACTTGCCATAACTACGCCCTACTTGTGCTCTACTCCTACCCTACTTGCGCCTTACTTGCACCATACTTGCACCTAGTTTTTCCCTAGCTGCATCACACTTGGTCCCAACTTGCGTCCTAGTTGTGCCCTACTTGCATCCTACTTGTGCCCTACTTGCACCCTACATGCATCCTACTTGCGTCCAACTTACGCCCTACTTGCGTCCCACTTCCGTCCCACTTGCGTCCTACTTGTGCCCTACTTGCGTCCTACTTACACCCTACTTGCGCCCTACTTGTATCCTAATTACATCTTACTTACGCCCTAGTTGCACCCTAGTTGCGTCCCACTTGTGCCCTATTTACGCCCTACTAGCGCCCTACTTGTACCCTACTTCCATCGTACTTGTGCCCTATTTGTGTCCTACTTTTATCCTACGTGCGCCCTACATGCGCCCTACTTGCACCCCACTTGCGGCCTACTTGCGTCCTACTTGTGCCCTACTTGCACTTTACCTACGTTCTACTTGCGCCCTACTTGTGCTCTACTTGCATCCTGTTTGTGCCCTACTAGCACCCTACTTGTGCCTTGTTTCGACCATACTTGCGCCCTACTTATGCCCTACTTTTGTCCTACTTGCGTCCCACTTGCGTCCTACTTGTACCCCACTCACGTCCTACTTGTCCCTACTTGTGCCCTACTTGTGCCCTACTTGCGTCCTACTTGTGCCCTACTTGCGTCCTACATGTACCCTACTTGCATCCTACTTGCATCCTACTTGCACCCTACTTGCGCTCTAGTTGCCTTCCACTTGCACCCTACTTGCGCCCTACTTCTAACTTACTTGCATCCCACTTGTGCCCTACTTATGCCCTACTTGTGCCCTAGTTGCGCCCTACTTGTGTCCCACTTGCGTCCTACTTAGGCCCTACTTGCACCCTACTGGCGCCCTACTTGTACCCTACATGTGCCCTACCTACGCCCTACTTGCAACCTACTTACGCCTTATTTGTACCTTAGTTGTACCCTAGTTACACCCTACTTGTACCCTACTTCCGACCTACTTACGTCCTAGTTGCACACTGCTTGCACCTTACTTAGACCCTACTCGTACCCTACTTGTACCCTACTTACGCCCTACTTGTGCCCTACTTAGACCCTACTTACGCCCTACTTGCGCCCTAGTTACGCCCTAGTTACGCCCCAGTTGCACCCTACTTGGGCCCTACTTGTGCCCTAGTTGCACCCTACTTCCGCCCTGCTTGCGTCCTACTTGTACCCTACTTGCGCCCTACTTGCGCCCTACTTGCGCCCTACTTTTAAGCCACTACTACTAATGCTTGAGCCCCACTTGTGCCTCACTTGCACCTCACTTACATCCTACTTGTGCCCTTCTTGTGCCCTACTTGCGCCCTACTTGTGCCCTACTTGCGCCACACTTGCGCTCAGCTTGCACCCTAATTGCACCCTGCTTGCGCCTTACTTGCACCCAAATTACGCCCTACTTGCGTCATACTTGCACCCTACTTGTGCCCTGGTTAAGTTCTAGCTGCACCCAACTTGCGCCCTACTTGTGCCCTACTTGCGTCCTAGTTGTGTCCTACTTTAGTCCTACTTGCGTCCTACTTGCGCCCTACTTGTACCCTACTTTCGCAATACTTACACCACACTTGTGTCCTACTTGCGTCCTACTTGCGTCCTACTTGCGCCCTAGTTCCGCACAAGTTGTACCCTACTTCTGTCCTACTTACGCCCTCCTTGCACCCTAGTTGCGCACTACTTGCGTCCTACTTGTGTGCAACCTGAACCCTACTTGCACCTTACTCGCACCTCTTGCGCCCTACTTACGCCCTACTTGCGTCCTAGTTGTGCCCTAGTTGCACCCTACTTGCACCCTACTTGCGCCCTACTTGCACCCCACTTACACCCTACTTGCACCCTACTTGTACCCTACTTTCGCCTTACTTGCGCCCAACTTGCACCCTACTTGCGCCCTACTTACATCCTACTTGCGTTCAAGTTACGTCCTAGTTGTAGTCCAATTGTGCCCTACTTGCGCCATACTTGCATTCTAGTTGTGTCCTACTTCCGCCCTACTTGCTTCCTACTTGCGCCCTACTTGCGGCCTACCTATGTCCTACTTGTGCCCTACTTGCACCCTACTTATGCCCTACTTGCGCCCTACTTGCGCTCTAGTTGCGCATTAGTTGCACCCTACTTGTGCCCTACTTGTGCCCTACTTGCACCCTAGTTGTACACTACTTGCGTCCTACTTGCACCCTACTTGAAGCCTACTTGTACCCTACTTGTGCCCTTCTTACGCCCTACTTGTGTCGTACTTGTGCCCTACTTGCATCCTAGTTGCGCCCTAGTTGCGCCCCATTTGCGCCCTACTTGCGCCCTAATTGTTTCCTAGTTCCGCCATACATTTCTCCCTCTTGCGTCCTACTTGTGCTTTACTAGTGCGCTACGTGCATCCTACTTGCAACCCACTTGCGGCCTACTTGACCCGCACTTGCACCCTACTTGTGCCCTACTTGTGCCCTACTTGTGCCCTACTTGTGCCCTACTTACATCCTACTTGTGCCTGTTGGAGTGATGCTCCTCACCATGGCAGGAGTGACTCCAAAAAGGAACACCAAAAAGACAAGCCTTTGTGGCTTAGTGGTTAATGGTGTCCACCTCTAGAGGCAGGGGCCCGGGTTCAAGTCCCACAAGATGAAATTCTGCCCTGCCTCAAGGGAGGTGGAAAATAGATGCCAGCATGCTAGCTCAACCTCTAGAGTTCCTCATTAAGTTTCTAGAAGGCCAGGTGAGGGTCCAGGAAGGTGGCACACCTTCTAGAAGGGGTGACTTGTCCTACAAGGCATCTAGAGGTGTCTTGGTCTTCTGGACACCTTTCCTCCTACTAGAAGCAAGCTGAGGAATCTAGGAAGGGGCAGAACCTTCTAGAGGAGGAAAGGGATGCCTTCCTAGGTGGGAAAAGGACAGCCTACCAAGGGCCACTCTAGAAGCCATAGATTCTCCTAGGAAGCTTCAAATCTGGCATGCTTTGGTGTTCTGGAAAGCTTAGATCAGTGGCTATAAAACTCCACTGCTTGTGAGCCTTGACTAAAAGTGTTCATTCCCAGTAAATTGAGGCCAAAACTATTGCCTCACTCTCTGACCAGTTTTCTGCCATCCTTGGAACTAGTTGCCTCCACAGTTTCAGTCTCTCCAAAAACAGTTGGTGGTGTGAACCAGCCATTGCTAGGGACCCTCCAGGGTGCACACTCACCCTCAGGCCAACAGTGCCCCACTTGCACCTTACTTGTACCCTACATGCGCCCTACTTGTGCCTTACTTGTGTACTTCTTGCGNAGTGTTCATTCCCAGTAAATTGAGGCCAAAACTATTGCCTCACTCTCTGACCAGTTTTCTGCCATCCTTGGAACTAGTTGCCTCCACAGTTTCAGTCTCTCCAAAAACAGTTGGTGGTGTGAACCAGCCATTGCTAGGGACCCTCCAGGGTGCACACTCACCCTCAGGCCAACAGTGCCCCACTTGCACCTTACTTGTACCCTACATGCGCCCTACTTGTGCCTTACTTGTGTACTTCTTGCGTCCTACTTGCGTCTTACTAGCGCTCTACTTACACCCCACGTGCGCCCCACTTGTGCCCTTCTTGTGCCATACTTGCGCTACAATTACGCCCAACTTGCATCCTACCTGCGTGCTACTAGCACCCTACATGCATCTTAACTGCCCCCTATTTGTCCCCTACTTCCACCCTACTTGCGCCCTACTTGTGCTCTACTTGCGCCGTACTTGCGCCCTTCTTGCGCCCTAGTTACGCCCTAGTTGCACCCTAGTTGTGCCCTACTTGCATCCTACTTGCACCCTAGTTTCACCCTACTTGCGTCCTACTTGCGGCCTACTTGCGCCCTATTTGCGCCCTACTTGTGCCCCCGTTGCACCCCACTTGCACCGTACTTATGCCCTACTTGTGCCCTACTTGTGTCCTACTTGCACCCTACTCGCAACCTACTTCCGCCCTTGTTGCATTCTTCTTGTGCCCTACTTGCACACTAGTTGCACCCTACTCATGCCCTACTTGCGCCCTACTTACATCCTACTTGCGTTCTACTTGCACTCTACTTGTGCCCTATTAATCTTAATTGTACCCTTCTTGCGTCCTACTTGCACCTTGGTTGTGTCCTACTTGTGTCCTACTTGCGTCCTACTTCTGCCCTACTTGCACCCTACTTGCATCCTACATGCATCCTACTTGTGCCCTAGTTGCGCCCTTCTAGTGTCCTACTTGCATCCTAGTTGTGTCTTACTCCCCCCTACTTGCACCCTTCTTGCGCCCAACATGCGCCCTACTTGCACCCTACTTGCGCCCTACTTGTGCCCTACTTGTAGCCTACATCCCACTTGTGCTGTAGTTGCGCCCTAGTTACACCCTACTTGCACCCTACTTGCGTCCTACTTGTGTGCTAGTTGCGCACTACGTGCGTCCTACTTGCACCCTACTTGAACCCTAGATGCAACCTACTTACGCCCTACTTGCACCCTAATTACACCCTACTTACGTCCTACTTGCGTCCTAGTTACGCCCTAGTTGCGTCCCACATGCACCCTACTTACGCCCTACTTGTGCCATGAGTGTGCCCTACTTCCACCCTACTTGCACCCTACTTGTGCCCTACAGGCATGCTACTTGTGTCCTTCTTGCGACCTACTTGCGCCCCACTTGTGCCCCACTTGTGTCCTACATGCGCCCTACTTGCGACCCACTTGAGTCCTACTTGCACCCTACTTGCACCCTACTTACACCTTAATTGCATAGTACTTGCGCCCTACTTGCGCCCTACTTGCACCCCAGTTACGTCCTTAGTGTGTCCCACTTGCGTCCTACTTGTGCCCTACTTGCATCCTACTTGCGTCCCACTTGCACCCCACTTGCATCCTACTTACGTCCTACTTGCACCCTACTTGCATCCTATCTGCACCCTGCTTATGCCCTACTTGCACCCTACTTGCGCCCTACTTGCGCCCTAGTTACGCCCTAGTTGTCCCCTACTTGTGCCCTACTTGCATCCTTCTTGCGCCCTAGTTTCACCCTACTTGCGTCTTACTTGCGCCCTACTTGCACCCTACTTGCGCCCTACTTGCGCCCTACTTGCGTCCTACTTGTGCCCTACTTGCGGCCTACTTATACCCTAGTTTTGCCCTATTGGCGTCCTACTTGCACCCTACTCGAGCCCTACTTGTGCCCTTGTTGCATCCTTCTTGTGCCCTACTTGCGCCCTAATTGCACCCTACTCACACCCTACTTGCGCCCTACTTACGCCCTATTTGCGTTCTACTTACTCTCTACTTGCGTCCTATTAATTATAGTTGCGCCCTTGTTCTGCCCTTCTTGAACCCTGGTTGCGTCCTACTAGTGTCCTACTTGCACCCTACTTGCACCTACTTGTACCCTACTTGCGTCCTACTTGCACCCTACTTGCGTCCTAGTTGCACCCTTCTCGCACCCTACTTGCGTCCTACGTTGTTGCTACTTCCCCCTACTTGCACCCTTCTTGCGCCCTACTTGCACCCTACTTGAGCCCTACTTGCACCCTATTTGTGCCCTACTTGCACCATACTTTCTTCCTACTTGCGCCCTAGTTGCGCCGTAGTTGCACCCTACTTGTGCCCTACTTGTGCCCTAGTTGCACACTACTTGCGTCCTACTTGCGCCCTACTTGAACCCTACTTGCACCCTACTTGCGTCCTACTTGCGCCGTATTTGCGTCCTAGTTACGCCCTAGTTCTGCCCCACTTGCGCCCAACTTCTGTCCTATTCGTGCCCTAGTTGTACCCTTCTTCCGCTCCACTTACACTCTACTTGTGCCGTACTTGCATGGTACTTGCGTCCTATTTGCGACCCACTTGCGTCCCAATTGCACCCCACTTGCGCCCTACTTGCACCCTACTTGCGCCTTACGCCCCACTTACGTCCTACTCGCACCCTACTTGCGACCTACTTGCGCCTTGCTTGCGTAGTACTTATAACCTACTTACGCCCTACTTGCGTCCTACGTGCGCCCTACTTGCGCCCTAATTCCGTCCTAAGTGCACCCCACTTACGCCCTACTTGCACCCTACTTGCATCCTACTTGCGCCCCACTTGCCCCCCACTTACGTCCTACTTGCGCCCTACTTGCGTCCTACTTTCATCCTACCTGCACCCTACTTGTGCCTTACTTGTACCCTACTTATGCCCTACTTGCGCTCTACTTACGCTGTACTTGCGCCCTTCTTATGCCCTAGTTACGCCCTAGTTGAACCCTACTTGTGCCCTACTTGCGTCCTACTTGAGCCTAGTTTTGCCCTATTTACTACCTACTTGCGCCCTACTTACGCCCTACTTGCGCCCTACTTGCACCCCTGTTGCACCCCACTTGTACTGTATTTATGCCCTACTTTCGCCCTGCTTGCATCCTTCTTGCGTCCTACTTGGACCCTAGTTGCACCCTGGTTGCTTCCCACCTGTGCCCTAGTTGCGCCCTACTTGTGTCCTAGTTCTGTCCTCCTTCCGCCCCACTTGCGCCCTACTTCTGCCATACTTGTGTCTTACTTGCGTCCTACTTGCAAGCCACTTGCGCCCCACTTGGGCCCCACTTGCGCCCCACTTGCGCCATACCTCCGCCCTACTTGCACCCTATTTGTGCCCGACTTGCGTACCACTTGCACCTCACTTGCGTCCTACATGTATCCTAATTACACCCTACTTGAGCCCTACTTGCGCCCTACATACACCCTACTTGCACCCTACATGCGCCCCACCTGTGCCGCACTTGTACCCCACTTGCGCCCTATTTACAACCCACTTGTGTTCCACTTACGCCCAACTTGTGCCCTACTTGTGTCCTACTTTCACCCTACTTGCACCCTACTTGCACCCTACTTGTGCCCTACTTGTGCCCTATAAGTGCCTTACTTGCGCTCTACTTGCACGCTAGTTGCATCCTAGTTGCGCCCCACTTACGTCCTTCTTGCACCCTACTTGCGCCCAACTTGCACCCTAGTTGCACCTTACTTCCGCCCTACTTGCATCCAACTTGTGCCCTACTTGCACCCTATTTGTGCCCTACTTGCGCTCCATTTGCGCCCCACTCGTGCCCTACTTGCGCCCTACTTGCACCCTACTTTCACCTTGTTTGCGCCTTGCTCGGGCCCCACTTGCGCCCGACTTATGCCCTACTTGAACCCTATTTCCACCCTACTTACACCCTACTTGCACCCTACTTGTACCCTACTTGTTTCCTACTTGTGCCCTACTTGCAGCCTACTTGCGTCCTACTTGCGCCCTAGTTGCGCCCTACTTGCGCCCTGCTTGCACACTACTTACATCCTACTTATGCCATACAGGCACCCTACTTGCGTCCTACTTGCACCTTACTTGCGCCCTACTTGTGCCCTACTTGTGCCCAAATTTGGCCGTAGTTGCGCCCTAGTTGTGTCCTACTTGTGCCCTACTTGTGTCCTACTTTTGGCCCACTTGCGCCCTACTTGCGTCCTACTTGCACCCTACTTTCGCCCTACTTGCGCCCCACTTGCGCCCTTCTTGCACCCTACTTTCGCCCTAATTGCGCCCTACTTGCACCCTACTTGTGCCCTACTTGTGCTCTACTAGTACCCTTCTTGCGCCCAACTTGCATCCTAGCTGCACCCTACTTGCGCCGTATTTGCGCCCTACTTGCGCCCTAGTTGTGTCCTACTTGTGTCCCACTTGCGACCTACTTGTGCCCTACTTTCGCCCTCCTTGTGCCCTGTTTACGCCCTAGTTACGCCCCACTTGCGTCCTACGTGCACCCTACTTGCGCCCTACTAGCACCCTACTTACACCTTAGTTGGACCCTTGTTGTGCCTTACTTAGGCCCTAATCACACCCTACTTAAGCCCTTCTTGTGCCATACTTGCACCCTACTTGCGCCCTACTTGCGTCCTACTTGTGCCCCATTAATCTTAGTTGCACCCTTGTTGTGCCCTACTTGCGTCCTAGTTGCACCCTACTTGCGGCCAACCTGCACCCTACTTGCATCCTAGTTGTGCCTTGTTTGCCTCCTACTTGCGCCCTACTTCCTTCCTACTTGTGCCCTACTTGTACCCTAGTTGCGTTCTTCTTGTGCCCTACTTACACCCTACTTGCACCCTACTTGCGTCCTACTTGCACCCTCCTTGCACCCTACTTGCGCCCTACTTGCGCCCTAGTTGCGTCCTATCATTCTTAGTTGCGCCCTTGTTGCGCTCTAATTGCATCCTAGTTGCGCCCTACTTGCATCCTACTTGTGCCTTACTTGCGTCCTACTTGCGCCCTACTTGCAGCCTACTTATGCCCCACTTGCACCCTACTTGGGCCCTACTTGCACCCTGCTTGTTTCCTACTTGCACCTTACTTGGGCCCCACTTGCACCCCATTTACGCCCCATGTGTGTCCTACTAGCGCCCTACTTGCGCCCTACCTGCATCCTACTTGTGCCCTACTTGTGCCCCTTTTGTATCCTAATTGCGTCCTAGATGTATCCTAGTTACGCCCTAGTTGCACCCTACTTGAGCCTTACTTGCACCCCACTTTTGCCCCACATTCGCCCTACTTGCCTCCTACTTGCGCCCTTACTTGTACCCTACTTACGTCCCACTTGCACCCTATTTGCACCCTACTTGCGCCCTACTTACGTCCTAGTTGCGCCCAACTTGTACCCTACATGCACCCTACTTGCATCCTACTTGCGCCATACTTATGTCCTACTTGCACCATACTTGCGCCCTAGTTACACCCTAGTTGCACCTAAATTACGCCCTACTTGCGTCCTACTTGCGTCTTAGTTGCATCCTACTTGCGCCCTACTTGCGCCCTACTTGGAACCTACTTGCGCCCTACTTCCACCCTACTTGTGCCCTAGTTGTAACTTAGTTACATCCTACTTGCATCCTACTTGCGCCCTACTTGCTCCCCACTTATATCCCACTTGCACCCTACTTGCTCCCCACTTGCGCCCTACTTGCACCCTACTTGCGCCCCACTTGCACACCACTTCCGCCCTACTTGCGCCCTACATGCGCCCCACTTGCGCCCCACTTGCACCCCACTTGCGCCCTACTTGAACCCTACTTGTGTCCTACTTACGCCCTAGTTGCACCCTACTTCAACCCTACTTATACCCTATTTACGCCCTAGATGCATCCTACTTACGCCCCACTTTCCTCCTANATCCCGCTTGCACCCTACTTGCACCGTACTTGCGTCCCACTTGCACCCTACTTGCACCCTACTTGCGCCCCACTTGCACACCACTTCCGCCCTACTTGCGCCCTACATGCGCCCCACTTGCGCCCCACTTGCACCCCACTTGCGCCCTACTTGAACCCTACTTGTGTCCTACTTACGCCCTAGTTGCACCCTACTTCAACCCTACTTATACCCTATTTACGCCCTAGATGCATCCTACTTACGCCCCACTTTCCTCCTACTTGCACCTTACCTGCAACCTTCTTGCACCCTAGTTGCATCCTACATGCGCCCGAGTTGCGTCCCACTTGCGCCCTACTTGCGTCGTACTTACGTCGTACTTGTGCCCTACTTGCGCCCTAATTAGGCCCTACTTGCACCCTAATTGTGCCATGTTTTCACCCTACTTGCGCCCTACTTGCGCCCTACTTGCACCCTAGTTGCACCCTCCTTGCGCCCTGCGTGCGCCGTACTTGTACCCTGTTTGTGTCCTACTTGCATCCTACTTGCGAACTCCTTGTGCCCTTCTTGCGCCCTAGTAATCTTAGTGGCACCCTTGTTGAGCCATACTTGCGCCCTGGTTGCACCCTATTTGCGCCCTACTTGCGCCCTGGTTGCGCCCCACTTGCATCCCACTTGCACCCTAGTTGTGTCCTACTTGTGCCCTACTTGCGTCCTACATGCGCCCTACTTGCGCTCTACTTGTGCCATACATGCGCCCTAGTTGCGTCCTAGTTGTGCCCCACTTGCGCCCTACTTGCGCCATGGTTATACCCTACTTGCACCCTACTTGTGCCCGACTTGTACCCTACGTACGTCCTACTTGAGCCCTACTTGTACCTTACTTGCGCCCCACTTGCGCCCCACTTGTACCTTACTTGCACCCTACTTGCGCCCTACTAACGCCCTACTTGCACCCTACTGATGCCCTTCTTATGCCCTAGTTGCCCCCTACTTGTGTCCTACTTGCATCCTACTTGTGTCCTAGCTATACCCTTGCTGCGCCCCACTTGTGTCGACTTGCACGCTCCTTGCGCTCTACTTGCACCCTACTTCCTTGTGCCCTACTTGCGCGCACCTTGCACCCCACTTGCATCCCACTTGCATCCTACTTGCACCCAACTTGCATTCTACTTGCATCCTACTTGTGCCCTACTTGCGTCCTACTTGTGCCCTACTTGCATCCTACTTGCGATCTACTTGTGCCCTAGTGCGCCCTACTTCCGCCCTACTTGTACCTTATTTGCGTCCTACTTGCACCCTACATGCGTCCAACTTGCGTCGTACTTACGTCCTACTTGTGCCCCACTTGCGCTCCACTTGCACCCCACTTGCACCCTACTTGCACCGTACTTGCGTCCCACTTGCGCCCTACTTGTGCCCTACTTGCGCCCCACATGCGCCCTACTTGCACCCTACTTGCACACTACTTACACCCTACTTGTGTCCTACTTGCATCCTACATGCGCCCTACTTGCGTCCTACTTGCACGCTAGTTGTATCCTAGTTGCCCCCCACTTGTGTCCTACTTGTGCCCTACTTGCGTCCTAGTTGCGCCCTACTTCCGCCCTACTTGCGCCCTACTTGCGCCCTACTTGTACCCTACTTGTGCCTTACTTGCACCCCATTTGCACCCCACTTACGTCCTACTTGCATCCTGTTTACGCCGTACTTACACCCTACTTGCGCCCTACTTGTACCCTACTTGTACCCTACTTGCACCCTACATGTGCCCTACTTGCGCCCTACTTGCGCCCTACTTGCACCCTACTTGTACCCTAGTTGCACCCTACTTGTGTCCTACTTGTGCCCTAGTTGCGCACTACTTGCACCCTACTTGCGTCCTACTTGCACGCTACTTGCATCCTACTTGCGTCCTACTTGCACCTTACTTGCATCCTACTTGGACCCTAGTTACACCCTAGTTGCTTCCCACTTGCGCTTTACTTGCGCCCTACTTGTGTCCTATATACGTCCTACTTCCGCCCCATTTGCACCCTACTTGTGCCATAGTTCCTCCCTACTTGCGTCCTACTTGCAACCCACTTGCGCCCCACTTGCGCCCTACTTGCACCCTACTTTCGTCCTAGTTGCACCCTATTTGCACCCGACTTACACCCCACTTGCGCATCACTAAAGCCCTACTTGTGTCCTACTTGCGCCCTACTTATGTCCTACTTGCATCCTACTTGTACCCTACTTACGCCATACTTGCATCCTAGTTGTAGCCCTCTTGCGCCATACATGTACCCTAATTGCGCCCTACTTGAGCCCTTCTTGCGTCCTACACCCACCCTACTTGCACCCTACTTGGGTCCCACTTGCGTCCCACTTGCGCCCTATTTACACCCCATTTCCGCCCTACTTATACCCTACTTGTGTCCTACTTGTGCCCTACTTTCACCCTACTTGCACCCTACTTGCACCCTACTTGCACCCTACCTATGCCCTGTTTGTGCCCTATATGCATCCTTCTTGTGCCCTACTTACACACAAGTTATACCCTTGTTGCACCCCACTTGCGTCCTACTTGCACCCTACTTGCGCCTTACTTGTACCCTCGTTGCACCTTACTTCGGGCCTACTTGCATCCAACTTGCGCCCTAATCGCACCCTACTTGCGTCCTACTTGTGCCCCATTTGCGCCCCACTTACGCCCTACTTGTGCCCTTCTTGTACCCTACTTGCACCCTACTTGCACCCTACTTGTGCCCCATTTGCACCCCACTTATACCCTACTTGAACCCTACTTGCACCCTACTTGCACCCTATTTGCACCCTACTTGTGCTCTACTAGTGTCCTACTTGCATCCTAATTACACCCTACTTGTGTCCTACTTGCACCCTAGTTGCGCCCTACTTGCACCCTACTTGTACCCTTCTTACGCCCTACTTGCATCCTAGTTGCACACTACTTGTACCCTACTTATGCCCTACTTGCACCCTACTTGCGCTTCACTTGCACCTTACTTGCACACTACTTGTGCCCTACTTGCGATCTACTTGGGCCATAGTTGTGCCCTAGTTGTGCCCCACTTACGTCCTACTTGCGCCCTACTTGTGTCCTATTTGCGTCCTACTTCCGCCCCACTTGCACCCTACTTGTGTCATACTTGCACCCTACTTGCGCCCTACTTCCGACCCACTTGCACCCCAATTGCACCCTACTTGCATCCTACTTGCACCCTAATTGCGCCCTACTTGCGTCCCACTTGCGCCCTACTTGCACCCTACTTGCACCCTGCTTGTACCTTATATGCGCCCTACTTGTGCCCTACTTGCACCCTACTTGTGCCCTTCTTGGGTGCTAGTTGTGCCCTAGTTGCATCCTACTTGCGTCCTACATGCACCCTACTTGTGCCCTACTTGCGACCTATTTGAATCCTACTTTCGCCCTCCTTACACCCTGTCTGCACCCCATTTACGTCCCACTTGCATCCTACTTGCACCCTACTTGCGCCTTCTAGCGCCCTAATTGCGCCCTAGTTGTGCCCTGCTTACGTCCTACTTGCGCCCTACTTTCGCCCTACTTGACCCTACTTTCACCCTAGCTGGACCCTTCTTGTGCCTTAGATAGGCCCTAATTACACCCTTCTTGTGCCATTCTTGTACCCAACTTGCACCCTACTTGCACCCTACTTGCGCCCTATTACTTTTAGTTGTACCCTTGTTGTGCCCTACTTGTGTCCTAGTTGCGTCCTACTTGCGCCCTACCCTACTGACATCATTTATCGACAGAAAATGAACCATTTGGGGACTTTTGTGCCACCTATGACGGGTTCATTATGAAATACTGCCATGCGTGACAAAGACGTTCGGAGCATCCACGACCAAACAATTAGTTTCGAAGAAGGGACGTGACAGGGACAGCCATCAGAAGCATGCGGGTGTCCAGGGGTGCGGAAATCTCAACGGAGGAGATACCGAAGTCAAACAGTCGTCGCAGTCGCCAATAACGGCTACGCTAAGAGAGATCAAACTAGACTAAAGAAGAGTTGTGCTTGCTGCGGCCAACGGCCAGAGAAACTATGGCTCCTCGGACAAAATAAAACATAGATTTTTGGCGATAAATTGAGTTGTTACTGAAAAAAAAGAAAATTTTGGCGTTAAACACTGTCAGTAGGGTAATTGCCCCCTACTTGCCCCCTACTTGTGGCCTACTTGTGGCCCACTTGTGCCCTACTTACGCCCTACTTGCGTCCTACTTGCTACCTACTTGTGTCCCACTTGCATCTCATTTATGCACTACTTGCACCCTACTTGCGCCCTACTTGAGCCCTACTTGTGTCCTACTTGTGGCCTGATTGCGTCCTACTTGTGCCCTACTTGTGCCCTACTTGCGCCCTACTTACACCCTAGTTGCACCCTACTTGCGCCCTACTTGTGCCCCACTTACGTCCTAGTTGCGAACTACTTGCACCATACTTGCGCCCTACTTGCACCCTACTTTCGCCCTACTTGTGTCCTACTTGCACCCTACTTGCACCCTACTTGGACCCTAATTGCACCCTAGTTCCACCCTAGTTGCACCCCACTTGTGCCCTACTTGCGTCCTACTTGTGTCCTAGTTGCGTCCTACTTGCACCCCACTTGTGCCCTACTTGTGTCATACTTGCGCCGTACTTGCGTCCTACTTGCGACCCACTTGCGCCCCACTTTCGTCCCACTTGTACCCTACTTGCGCCGTACTTGCACCCTACTTACGCCCGACATGCACCCCACTTGTACCTCACTTGCGCCCTACTTGCGCCCTATTTACGTCATACTTGCGCCCTACTTGTGCCCTACTTGCGTCCTACTTGCACCCTACTTGCGCCCTACTTGCACCCTAGTTGCACCCCACTTTCGCCCTACATGTACCGTACTTGTGCCCTACTCGCGCCCTACTTCCATCCTACGTACGTCCTACTTGTGCCCTACTTCCACCCCACTTGCACCCCACTTACGATCCACTTGCACCCTACTTGCACCCCACTTGCACCCCACTTGACCCCTACTTGTACCCTACTTGCATGCTACATTCACCCTACTTGCACCCTAATGTGTACCCTACTTGCACCCTACTTGTGCCCTACTTGTGTCCTTTAAGCACCCTACATGCGCCCTTCTTACGCACTAGTTATACCCTAGTTACGCCCCACTTGCACCCTACTTGCACCCTACTTGCGCCCTAGCTGCGTCTCACTTCCACCCTACTTGCGCCTAACTTATTTCCTACTTGTGCCCTACTTGCGCCTTACTTGCGCCAACCTTGCGCCACACTTGAGCCGTACTTGCGCCCTATTTACGCCCTACTTGCGCCCTACGTGCACCTTACTTGTTCCCTACTTGCACCCTACTTGTATCCCACTTGCACCCCACTTGCACTCCACTTACGCCCTACTTGCACCCTACTTGTGCCCTACTTGTGCCCTACTTGCACCCTACTTGTGCCCTACTTGCATCCTACTTATCCCCTACTTGCACCCTACTTGCGCCCTAGTTGCACCCTACTTGCGCCCTACTTGCACCCTACTTGTACCCTAGTTACACACTACTTGCACCCTACTTGCGCCCTACTTACACCCAACTTGCACCCAACTTGTGCCTTACTTGCACCCTGTTTGTGCCCCACTTATGCCCTACTTGGGCCCTTGTTGCGTCCTACTTCCGCCCCTCTTGC
>SZWC01005300.1:54468-88187 GCA_023375785.1 Penium margaritaceum
CAAGTGTTACACCGAGGGGAATGTGAATGGTTCATAAGGATGACGTGTGATTCAAGGAATATCAAACATCGAATGAGTTACATCTAATAGTAAATTGTCTTTTACGAAAAGTGTTGGACATCATAAGCGCATACATAGAATAGCCATAAACAGAAAGAGCCGTATGTTAGGTCTTGGGCCCTTGACAAGAGGGACGTGCGATACGCAGTGGTCACTTTGAGAGACTCCGCCAAGAACTTGGGGGATTTCAAGAATATCGATGCACACGTTTATGAACGTATAGCATCGTTCATAAGTTGACTGAATGACAATATTACATCAATACAATTGACAATGGTTCTGTTCACCATTGCAGGAAGCAATCAAACTTGTTCGTACCTACAAAATGGCAACACAAGAGATCAATTCAGGTGGCCAAAGTTCCCTTAAAGAATCAATGTAAAAATCTTGAAGTCAATGTATGCTAGGCCATGAATTCAATGACAGAGAAAATGCTCATTTCCAAGGTTTATGAACTTGTGTACGTTGTTTGGTCGAGAGGCACATGGTAGTACATATGGATGAGGGGTGGAGTAGAAGACGATTCTATAAACATGGATAATTTTTATGTAGTATTAAGTTTACGACAGCCCTTCCTACACACTACTTGCGCCCAACTTGCGCCCTACTTGCGCTGTACTTGTGTCCTACTTGTCCCTTTTTTGCGTCCTAGTTCCATCCTAGTTGCACCCTACTTGTGCCCTACTTGTGCCCTACTTGCGCCCTACTTACGCCCTACTTGTGCCCATACTTGCACCCTACTTGTGCCCTACTTGTGCCCTACTTGCGCCCTACTTGCGCCCTACTTGTACCCTACTTGCGCCCCAGTTGTGCTCCATTTGCCCCTAATTTTGCCCTACTGGCGGCCTACTTGCACCCTTCTTGTGCCGTACTTGCACCTTGCTTGTACCCTAGTTGCGCCCTATTTATGCCCTACTTGTGTCCGACCTGAACTCTAGTTGCGGCCTTCTTGTGCCCTACTCTCGCCCTACTTGCACCCTACTTGCACACTACTTCTACCCTACTTGTACCCTACTTGCGTCCTACTTGCACCATACTTGCACCCTATTAATCTTAATTGCGTCCTTGTTGCGCCCTACTTGTGCCCTAGTTCTGTCTTTCTTGCGTCCTACCTACGTCCTACTTGCGTCCTATTTGTGTCCTACTTGGGCCTTACTTATGCCCCACTTCTACCCCACTTGCACCCTACTTGCATCCTACTTGCGCCATACTTGCACCCTAGTTGCATCCTTCTTGTGCCTTTCGTGTGTCCTACTTTCACCCTACTTGCACCCTACTTTTGCCCTACATCTGCCCTACTTGTACCCTACTTTCACCCTATATGCGCCTTAATGATCTGAGTTGTACCCTTTTTGCGTCCTTCTTGCACCCTAGTTGCGCCGTACTTGCATCCTACTTGCGTCCTACTTATACCGTACTTGCATCCCACTTGCACCCTACTTGTATCCTACTTGCGCCCTACTTCTGCCCTACTTGCGCCCTACTTGCGCCCTACTTGCATCCCAGTTGCGCTGCACTTGCCCCCTACTTACGCCCTACTTGAGCCTTACTTGCATCCTACTTGCGCTCTACTTGCTTCCTACTTTTGCCCTAGTTGTACCCTATTTGTGTCCTACTTGCGCCCTACTTGCGTCCTACAAGTGCCCTACTTGCGGCCTAGTTGCGCCCTTCTTGCACCCTACTTGTGCCCTACTTTCACCCTACTTTCACCCTACTTGTGTCCTACTTGCACCCTATGCGGGTCCTAATCTCGTCCTACATGCACCCTAGTAATCTTAGTTGCACCCTTTTTGCACTCTATTTGTGTCCTAGTTGTGCCCTACTTGCGTCCTATTTACGCCGTAGTTGCATCCTACTTGCACCCTACTTGTGTCCTACTTGCATCCCACTTGCACCCCACTTGCATCCCACTTGTGTCCTACTTGCCCCCTACATGCGCTCTACTTGCACCCTACTTGCGCCCCACTTACATCCCACTTGTACCCTACTTACACCCTACTTGCATCCTACACACACCCTACTTGCGCCCTACTTGCGCCGTACCTGTACCCTACTTGCGCCCTACTTTTGCCCTACTCCCGCCCTACATGTGCCCTAGTGGTACCCTAGTTACATCCTAGTTTCACCCTACTTGCACCTTACGTGCGCCCGACTTGCACCCCACTTACGCCCTACTTGCACCCTACTTGCGCCTTACTTGCGTCCTACTTGCGGCCCACTTATGTCCCACATGCATCCTACTTGTCCCCTACTTGCGCCCTACTAGCATCGTACTTGCGCTCTACTTGCACCATACTTGCGTCCTACTTATGCCCTACTTGCGCCCGACTTGCGCCCTACTTGCGTCCTAGTTACGCCCTAGTTGCACCCCACTTGCGCTCTACTTGCGTCCTACTTATGCCCTTGTTGCTTCCTACTTCCGCCCTACTTGTACTCTACTTACGCCCTACTTCCACCCTACTTGTGCCCTACTTGCATCCCACTTGCGCCCCACTTGTACCCCACTTGCACCCTACTTGCACCCTACTTGCACCCTACTTGTACCCTAAGTGTTCCCTACTTGTGTCCTACTTACGCCTTACTTACGTCCTACTTCCGCCCTACCTGTGTCCTAGTTTTACCTTAGTTGCACCCTACTTGCGCCCTACTTGCGCCCTAAATGCACCCTAGTTACGTCCCACTTGCGTCCTACTTTCTTCCTACTTGCGCCTTACTTCCAACCTTCTTGTACCCTACGTTTGCCCTACTTGCGCCCGAGTTGCGCCCCACTTACGCCCTACTTGCACCCTACTTGCACCCTACTTGTACCCTACTTGGGCCCTACTGACATCCTACTTGCATCCTACTTGCGTCGTATTTGTGCCCTACTTACATCCTACTTGCGCCCTACTTGTACCCTACTGCACCCTACTTGCACCCTACTTGCGCCCTAGTTGCACACTTTTGGTGCCCTACGTGCGCCGTACTTGCACCCTAATTGTGCCCTACTTACGCCCTACTTGCACCCTACTTGTGCCCTACTTGCACCCTAGCAATCTTAGTGGCACCCTTGTTGTGCCCTACTTGCGTCCGAGTTATGCCCTATTTGCACCCTACTTGCATCATACTTACGCCGTACTTGCGCCTTACTTTCACCGTACTTTTGCCCCACTTGTGCCCCACTTGTACCTTAGTTGCGCTCTACTTGCGCCCTACTTGCACCCTACTTGTGCCGTACATGCGTCCTATTTGCAGCATTGTTGTACCCTACATGCACCCTACTTGCGTCCTACTTGCACCCTACGTGCGCCCCACTTGAGCCCTACTTGTATCCTACTTGCGTCCCACTTGCGGCCCACTTATGCCTTATTTACGCCCTACTTGCACCCTAGTTGCCCGCTCCTTGCACCCTACTTGTGCCTTACTTACGCCCTACTTGTGCCTTACTTGTGTCCTACTTGCTCCCTAGTTGCGCCTTACTTGCACCCCATTAATGTCTACTTGCACGTTACTTACGCCCTACTTGCACCCTACTTCCGGGCTACTTGTGCCCTACTTGCACCCTACTTGCACCCTACTTGCGCCCACCTTGTGCCCCACTTGAACCCAATTGTACCCTACTTGCGCCCTACTTGAGCCCTACTTGCGTCCTACTTGTGCCCTACTTGCATCCTACTTGTACCCCACTTGCATCCTACTTGCGATCTACTTGCACCCTAGTTGTGCCCTACTTCCATCCTCCTTGTGTCCTACTTGTCCTACTTACGCTCTAGTTGCACCCTACTTGCACCCCACTTGTGCCCCACTTGCGTCCTACTTGTGCCCTACTTGTGTCCTACTTGTGCCCTATTTCTGCCTTACTTACGCCGTACTTGCACTCTACTTACACCCTAGTTGCACCCTAGTTGTACCCTACTTGTGCCATACTTGCACCCTACTTCCACCCTGTTTGCACACTATTTGCGCCCGACTTGCATTCCACTTACGCCTCACTTGTGCCCTACTTGTGCCCTACTTGCACGCTACTTACGCCCTACTTATGCCCTATTTATGTCCTACTTGTGCCCTACTTGCGGCCTACTTGCACACTACTTACGACCCTACTTGCACCCTAGTTGCATCCCACTTGCGCAGTACTTGTACCTTACTTGCACCCTACAGGCGTCCTACTTGCAATCTACATGCGCCCGGCTTGCGTCCCACTTGCGTCCCACTTGCACCCCACTTGCACCCTAGTTGCACCGAACTTGCGCCCAACTTACGCCCTACTTGCGTCCTACTTGCACCCCACTTGTGCCCTACTTGCGCCCTCCTTCTACCCTACTTGCACCCTACTTGTGTCCTACTTGGGACCTACATGCGTCCTACTTGTGTCCTACTTATGCCCTAGTGGCACCCTACTTCTGCCCTACTTGCGCCGTACTTGCCCCCACCTTGCGCCCTACTTGCGCCCCATTTACGCCCCACTTGTGCCCTACTTGCACCCTACTTGCGCCATACTTGTGTCCTACTTGAGTCCCACTTAAGCCCCACTTACGCCCAGCTTACACCCTACTTGCACCCTTCTAGTGCCCTACTTGCACCCTACTTGTACCCTACTTGCACCTAACTTGTACCCTACTTGCACCCTACTTGCACCCTAGTTACACCCTTCGTATGCCCTACTTGCGCCCTAGTTTTACCCTAGGTGTGCACTACTCACACCCTACTTGCGCCCTACTTGCATCCTACTTGCACCCAACTTGTGTCCTACTTGTGCCCTACTTGCGTTCTACTTGGACCCTAGCTGTACCCTAGTTGCTTCCCACTTGTGCCCTACTTGCATCCTACTTGTGTTCTAGTTCTGTCCTCCTTCCGTCCCATTTGCATCCTATTTGTGCCATACTTGCGTCCTACTTGCATCCTACTTGCGAGCCACTTGCGCCCCACTTGCGCCCCACTTGCACCCTACCTTTGCCCTACTTGCATCCTATTTGAACCCGACTTGCGCACCACTTGTGCCTCACATGCGTCCTACTTGCACCCTACTTGTGCCCTACTTACGTCCTACTTACGCCCTACTTGTACCCTACTTACGCCCTACTTGCGCCCTACTTGCATCCTTGTAGCACCCCAGTTGCATCCTCCATGTACCCTTATTGCGTCCTACATGAGCCCTACTTGCACCCTACATGCACCCTACTTGCGCCCTACTTGCGCCCTACTTCCGCCCCACTTGCGCCCCACTTGTGCCCTACGTGCACTCTACTTGCACCCCACTTGCGTCCCACTTGCACCTTACTTGTGCCCTACTTGTGCCCTACTTTCACCCTACTAGCACCCTACTTGCACCCTACTTACACCCTACTTGTGCCCTACTTGCGCCATAGATGCACCCTATTTGCGCCCTACTTGCGCGCTAGTTGCAACCTAGTTGCGCCCCACATGCGCCATACTTGCATCCTACTTCCACCCTGGTTGCACCTTTCTTGCACCCTACTTGCGTCCAACTTGTGCCCTACTTGTGCCTTATTTGTGCCCCACGTGTGCCCCATTTGCATCCCACTTGTGCCCTACTTGCACCCTACTTGCGCCCTACCTACGTCCTACTTGCGCCCTACGTGTGTCCCACTTACACCCCACTTATGCCCTACTTGAACCTCACTTGCGCCCTACGTGCACCCTACTTGCACCCTACTTGTACCCTACGTGTGTCCTACTTGCGCCCTACTTGCACCCTACTTGCGTCCTACTTTCGCCCTAGTTGTGCCTTAGTTGTACCCTACTTGTGCCCTACTTGCACCCTACTTGCACCGTACTTGTACACGACTTGTACCCTACTTTTGCCATACGTGTACCCTACTTATGTCCTACTTGCGCCTTACTTGCGCCCTACTTGTACCCTACATGTGCCCAACTTTGGCCTTAGTTGCACCCTAGTTGTGCCCCACTTACGTTCTACTTGCACCCTTCTTGTGTCCTAGTTGTGTCCTACTTTTGCCCCACTTGCGCCCTACTTGCGCCCTACTTGTGTCCTATTTGTGCCCCACTTGCGCCCTACTTGCACCCTACTTGTGCCCTACTTGCACCCTACTTGCACCCTACTTGTGCCCTACTTGCGCTCTACTTGCACCCTTCTTGCACCCTAGTTGCGCCCTAGTTGCATCCTACTTGCGCCCTACTTGTGCCCCACTTGCACCCTAGTGGTGTCCCACTTGTGCCCTATTTGTGACCTCCTTGTGCCCTAGTTTCACCCACCTTGTGCCCTGTTTGCGCCCCTGTTACGCCCCAGTTATGACCTACTTGTGCCCTACTTGCGCCCTACTAGCACCCTATTTGCGCCCTAGTTGTGCCCTGTTTACGTCCTACTTGCGCCCTACTTTTGTCCTACTTGTACCTGAGTTGGACCCTTCTTGTGCCTTACTTAGGCCCTAGTTACACCCTGCTTAAGCCCTTCTTGCACCCTACTTGCACCCTACTTGCGCCCAACTTGCGCCGTACTTGTGACCTATTAATTTTAGTCGCGCCTTGCTTGCGGCTTAGTTGGACCCTACTTACGGCCTACCTACGCCCTACTTGCGTCCTAGTTGTGCCCTGTTTGCCTCCTACTTGCGCCCTACTTCCGTCCTACTTGCACCCTACTTGCGTCCTAGTTACGTCCTTCTTGTGCCCTACTTATGCCCTACTTGCATCCTACTTGTGTCCTACTTGTGCCCTACTTGCACCCTACTTGCGCCCTACTTGGACCCTACTTGTGCCCTACTTGCGTCCTACTTGCGTCCTATCAATCTTAGTTGCGCCCTTGTTGCACCCTACTTGTGTCCTAGTTGTGCCCTACTGGCACCCAGCTTGCGTCCTACTTGCACCTTACTTGCACCCTACTTGCGCCCTACTTGCAGCCTACTTGCGCCCCACTTGCACCCTACTTGCGCCCTACTTGCGCCCTACTTTTTTCCTACTTGCACCTTACTTGCGCCCCACTTGCACCCCACTTACGCCCCACGTGCGTCCTACTAGCGTCCTACTTGCGCCCTACCTGCACCCTACTTGTGCCCTACTTGTGCCCTACTTGTATCCTACTTGCGTCCTAGATGCATCCTAGTTGCACCCTACTTGCACCATACTTGAGCCCTACTTGCGCTCCACTTGCGCCCTACTTGAGTCCTTCTTGCGCCCTTACTTGAACCGTACTTACGTCCCACTTGCGTCCCACTTGCACCCTACTTGTACCCTACTTGTGTCCTACTTGCGCCCAACTTGTACCCTACTTGTACCCTACTTGCGTCCTACTTGCGCCCTACTTACACCCTACTTGCGTCCTACTTGCGCCCTATTTACACCCTAGTTGCACCCAACTTGCGCCCTACTTGCGTCCTACTTGTGTCTTAGTTGCATCCTACTTGCACCCTACTTGCGCCCTACTTGGGCCCTACTTACGCCCTACTTGCACCCTACTTGCGCCCCACTTACAACCCACTTGCACCCTACTTGCACCCTACTTGAGCCCAACTTACACCGTACTTTTGTCCTACTTGTGCCCTAATTGCGCCCTACTTGCGCCCTACTTACGCCCTACTTGTACCCTAGTTGTACCTTAGTTTTATCCTCCTTGCACCTTACTTGCGCCCTACTTGTGCCCTAGTTGTACCTTAGTTTTATCCTACTTGCACCTTACTTGCGCCCTACTTGTCCCCCACTTGCACCACACTTGCATCCTACTTGCACCCTACTTATGCCCTACATGTGCCCTACTTGCGGCTCACTTGCACATGACTTGCGACCTACTTGCGCCCTACTTGCAGCCCACTTGTGCCCCGCTTACGCCCCACTTGCACCCTACTTGCACCATACTTGCGTCCTACTTGCACCCTAGTTACACCCTACTTGCACCCTACTTGCACCCTACTTGCACCATAGATGCATCCTACTTGCGCCCTACTTTCGTCCTACTTGCACCTTACCTGCGCCCTTCTTGCACCCTAGTTGCGCCGTACTTGCGCCTGAGTTGCACCCCACTTGCGCCCTACTTGTGCCGTACTTACACCCTACTTGGGCCCTACTTGCATCCTACTTATGCCCTACTTGCACCCTAGTTGCGCCCTACTTGTACCCTACTTGTGTCCTACTTGCGCCCTACTTGCACCCTAGTTGTGCCCTTCTTGCGCCCTGCGTACACCATACTTGCATCCTATTTATGCCCTACTTGCGTCCTCCTTGTGCCCTTCTTACGCCCTAGTAATCTTAGTGGCACCCTTGTTGTGGCCTACTTGCGTCCTAGTTGCACCCTATTTACGCCCTACTTGCGTCATACTTGCGCCGTACTTGCGCCGTACTTGCGCACTACTTGCGCCCTAGTTGCGTCCCACTTGCACCCCACTTACACCCTAGTTGCACCCTACTTGTACCCTACTTGCGTCCTACTTGCGCCCTACTTGCGCCCTACTTGCGATGTACATGCACCCTAGTTGTGTCCTAGTTGTGCCCCACTTGCGCCCTACTTGTGCCATAGTTGTACCCTACTTGCACCCTACTTGCGCCCAACTTGCACCCTACATACGCCCTACTTAAGCTGTACTTGTACCCTACTTGCGCCCCACTAGCGCCCCACTTGCGCTTTACTTACACCCTATTTGCGCCCTACTTGTGCCCTACTTGCGCCCCACTTGTGCCCTTCTTATACCCTACTTGCGCCCACCTTGCGACCCACTTGCACCCCACTTGTGTCCTACTTGTGCCCTACTTGCATCCTACTTGTATCCTACTTGTTCCCTTCCGTGCATCCTACTTGTGTCCTACTTGCATCCTATTTACGATCTACTTGCGCCCTAGTTGCGCCCTACTTCCGCCCTACTTGTGCCGTATTTGCATCCTACTTGCGCCCTACTTGCATCCTATTTGCGCCCCAGTTGCGTCCCACGTGTGCCCCTATTTCGCCCTTCTTGCGACCTACTTGCGTCCTACTTGCACCCTACTTGTGCCCTACTTGCGCCTTACTTGCACCCTAGTTACATCCTCGTTGCACCCTACTTGCACCATACTTGCGCCGAATTTGCACTCTATTTGTACCCTATTCACGCCCAAATTGCACCCCAATTGCCCCTCACTTGTGCCCTACTTGCACCCTACTTGCACCCTATCTACGCCTTACTTGTGCCTTACTTGTGCCCTACTTTTTTCCTACTTGCGCTCTACTTGCACCTTACTTGCGCCCTACTTGCGCCCTACTTGCCTCCCACTTGCGCCCTACGTATACCCTACATACACCTTACTTGCGTCCTTCTTGTGCCTTACATGCGTCCTACTTGCGCCTTGCTTGTGTCCTACTTGCGCCCCACTTGAGCCCCACTTGCACCCCACTTGCACCCCACTCGCACCGCACTTGCGTCCCACTTGCGCCCTTCTTGCGCCCTACTTGCACCCCACTTGTGCCCTACTTGCGCCCTACTTGCACACTACTTGCACCCTAATAGTGTCCTACTTGCGTCCTACATGTGCCCTACTTGTGCCCTACTTGTACGCTAGTTGTACCCTAGTTGCACCCCACTTGCGGCCTACTTGTACCCTACTTGAGCCCTAGTTGCGTCCTACTTCTGCCTTTCTTGGGCCCTACATGCGCCCTACTTGTACCCTACTGGCGCCCTACTTACGCCCCATTTGTGCCCCACTTACGTCCTACTTGCGTCCTACTTGCGCCCTACTTGCACCCTACTTGCACCCTACTTGTGCCCTACATGTGCCCTACTTGCACCCTATGTGTACACTACTTGCGTCCTACTTGCACCCTACTTGCGTCCTACCTGCACCCTAGTTTCACCCTACTTGTGCCCTACTTACGCCCTACTTGTACCATAGTTGCGCACTACTTGCATCCTACTTGCATCCTACTTGCACGCTACTTGCATCCTACTTGCGTCCTACTTTATCCCTACTTGCGTCCAACTTGGGCCCTAGTTGCACCTTAGTTGCTTCCCACTTGTGCCTTACTCGCGCCGTACTTGTGTCCTATTTGCGTCCGACTTCCGCCCCATTTGCAACATACTTGTACCATAGTTATGCCCTACATGCATCCTACTTGCGACCCACTTGCGCCCCACTTGTTCCCTACTTGTGCCCTACTTGTGCCCTACTTGCACTCTATTTGCACCCGACTTGTACCCCACTTGCGCCTCACTATCGTCCTACTTACGTCCTACTTGCGCCCTACTTACGTCCTACTTGCGTCGTACTTGTACCCTACTTGCACCCTACTTGTACCCTACTTGCGCCCTACTTGCATCCTAATTACAGCCCACTTGCACCATACATGCACCCTACTTGCGCCCTTCTTGAGCCCTTCTTACGCCCTACATCCACCCTACTTGCACCCTATTTGCGCCCCACTTGCGCCCCACTTGCACCCTACTTGCACCCCACTTGCGCCCCACTTGCACCTTACTTGTGCCCTACGTATGCCCTACTTTCACCCTACATGAACCCTACTTGTACCCTACTTGCACCCTACTTGTGCCCTACTTGTGCCTTATATGCGCCCTTCTTGTGTCCTACTTGCGCGCTAGTTACACCCTAGTTGCACCCCACTTGCACCCTACTTACACCCTACTTGCGCCTTCCTTGCCCCCTCGTTGCACCTTACTTTGGCTCTGCTTGTCCACAATTTGCGCCCTACTTGCGTCCTACTTGCGTCCTACTTGTATCCCACTTGCACCCCACTTATGTCCTACTTGTGCCCTACTTGTACCCTGAGCCCTTCTTGCACCCTGCTTGTACCCCACTTGCATCCCACTTACACCCTACTTGAACCCTACTAGCACCCTACTTGCACCCTACTTGCGTCCTACTTGTGCCCTACTTGTGTCCTACTTGCGTCCTCCTTGCGCCCTACTTGTGTCCTACTTACACCATAGTTGCACCGTAGTTCCACCCTACTTGCGCCCTATTTGTGCCCTACTTGCATCCTAGTTGCACACTACTTTCACCCTACTTTTGTCCTACTTGCACCCTACTTGCGCCCTACTTGCACCTTACTTGCGCCCTACTTGTGCCAAACTTGTGCCCTACTTGGACCCTAGTTGCGCCCTAGTTGTGCCCCACTTACGTCCTACTTGCGCCCTACTTGTGCCCTAGTTGTGTCCTACTTTCGCCCCACTTGTGCCCTACTTGTGCCATACTTGCACCCTACTTGTGCCCTATTTGAAACCCACTTGCGCCCCACTTGCACCTTACTTGTGTTCTACTTGCACCATACTTGCGCCCTACTTGGGCCCACTTGCGCCCTACTCGCACCCTACTTACACCCTACTTGTGCCTTATTTGCGCTCTACTTGTCCCCTACTTGCGCTCTACTTGTGCCCTTCTTGCACCCTAGTTGCGCCCTAGTTGTACCCTCCTTGCACCCTACTTGCATCCTACTTGCGCCCTACTTGCGCTCTACTTGTGCCCTACTTGCCACCTACTTTTGCCCCACTTTTGCCCTCCTTGTACCCTGTTTGCACCCCAGTTACGCCCCACTTGTGCCCTACTTGTACCCTACTTGCGCCCTACTCACGCCCTACTTGCACCCTAGTTGTGCCCTGTTTACGTCCAGCTTGTGCCCTACTTTTGCCCTACTTCACCCTACTTGCAACCTAGTTGGACCCTTCTTGTGCCTTAGTTAGGCCCTGATTACACCCTACTTGTGCCCTTCTTGCGCCCTACTTGCACCCTACTTGCACCCTACTTGCACCCTACTTGCACCCTACTTGCGCCATATTAATCTTAGGTTCGCCCTTGTTGCGCCCTACTTGTGTCCTAGTTACGTCCAACTTAAGCCCTACCCTACTGACATCATTCATCGGGAAAAAATGAACCATTTCGGGACTTTTTGTGCCACATGTGACAGGTTCATTCTAAAATACTGCCATGCGTGACAAAAAAGCTCGTAGACTCCACAGCCGAACAATTAGTTTCGAAGAAGGGACGTGAGAGGGACAGCCATCAGAAGCATGCGGGTGTCTAGGGGTGCGGAAATCTCAACGGAGGAGATACCGCAATCTGAACGTCGTCGCAGCCGCCAACAACAGTTGCGCTAAGCGAGATCGAACTAGACTAAAAGAATAGTTGTGCTTGCTGCGGCCAAGAGCCAGAGAAACTATGGCTCCACCAACAAAACAAAACATAGATTTTTGCCGATAAATTGTGTTATCAGTGAAAAAATAAAATTTTGCGGTGAAATGTTGTCAGTAAGGTACTTGCACCCTACTTACGCCCCAATTGCACCCTACTTGCGTCCTACTTGCCACCCACTTGTGTCCCACTTGCGTCCCACTTATGCTCTACTTGTACCCTACTTGCGCCCTACTTGCACCCTACTTGCATCCTACTTGTGCCCTGCTTTCTTCCTACTAACACCCTACTTGTGCCCTACTTGCGCCCTACTTGTGTCCTAGTTGCATCCTACTTGCGCCCTACTTGCAACCTACTTCCATCCTAGTTGCACACTACTTACACCATACTTGCGTCCTATTTGCATCCAACTTGCGCCCTACTTGCATCCTACTTGCACCCTACTTGCGCCCTACTTGGGCCCTAGTTGCACCCTAGTTGCACCCCACTTGCGCCCTACTTGCATCCTACTTGTGTCCTAGTTGCGTCCTACTTCTGCCCCACTTGTGCCCTACTTGTGTCATACTTGCGCCCTACTTGCGTCCTACTTGCGACCCACTTGCACCCCACTTGCGTCCCACTTGTGCCCTACTTGTGCCATATGTGCACCCTATGTACGCCCGACTTGTACCCCACTTGCACCTCACTTGCGCCCTACTTGCACCCTACATGCGCCCTACTGACGTCCTACTTGCGCCTTACTTGTGCCCTACTTGCGTCCTACTTACGCCCTACTTGTGCCCTACTTGCACCCTAGTTGCGTCCCACTTGCGCCCTACAGGCACCTTATTTGTACCCTACTTTCGCACTACTTCCGTCCTATGTGCATCCTGTTTACGCCCTACTTGCACCCTACTTGCGCCCTACTTGCGTCCTACTTGCACCCTACTTGCGCCCTACTTGGGCCCTAGTTGCACCCTAGTTGCACCCCACTTGCGCCCTACTTGCATCCTACTTGTGTCCTAGTTGCGTCCTACTTCCGCCCCACTTGTGCCCTACTTGTGTGATACTTGCACCCTACTTGCGTCCTACTTGCGACCCACTTGCACCCCACTTGCGTCCCACTTGTGCCCTAGTTGTGCCATATGTGCACCCTATTTACGCCCGACTTGTACCCCACTTGCACCTCACTTGCGCCTTACTTGCACCCTACATGCGCCCTACTTACGTCCTACTTACGCCTTACTTGTGCCCTACTTGCGTCCTACTTGCGCCCTACTTGCGCCCTACTTGCACCCTAGTTGTGTCCCACTTGCGCCCTACAGGCACCTTATTTGTGCCCTACTTGCGCCCTACTTCCGTCCTACGTGCATCCTACTTACGCCCTACTTGCACCCTACTTGCGCCCTACTTGCACCCCACTTGCATCCCACTTACGTCCCACTTGCACCCTACTTGCACCGCACTTGCGTCCCACTTGCCCCCTATGTGTGCCCTAGTTGTGTGCTACATTCACCCTATTTGCGCCCTAATATGCATCCTACTTGCACCCTACTTGTGCCCTACTTGTATCTATATGCGCCCTACTTCCGCCCTTCTTGTGCGATAGCTACACCCTAGTTACTCCCGAATTGCGTCCTACTTGTACCCTACTTGCACCCTAGTTGCGTCCTACTTCCGTTCTACTTGCCCCCAACTTGCGTCCTACTTGTACCCTACTTGCGCGTTACTTGCGCCCCACTTGCACCGTTCTTGCGTCCTATTTGCGCCTTCTTGTGCCCTACTTGTGCCCTACTTGCACCCTACTTGTACCGCACTTGCACCCCACTTACGCACTACTTGCACCCTACTTGCACCCTACTTGCACCCTACTTGCGCCCTACTTGCGCGTTACTTGTTCCCTACTTGTGCCCTACTTGTGCCCTACTTTGGCCCTAGTTGCGCCCTACTTCCGCCCCTCTTGCACCCTATTTTTTTGCATACTTGCGCCCTATTTGTGCTTTACGTGCAACCCACTAGGGCCCCACTTGCGCCCCACTTGCGCCCTACTTGCGTCCTACTTGCACCCTACTTGCACCCTACTTGCGCCCCACTTGCGCCCTACTTGCACCCTACTTGCACCCTGTTTGCACCCCACTTGTGCCCCACTTGTGCCCTACTTGCGCCCTACTGACGTCCTACTTGTGCCCAACTTGCATCCTAGTTGTGTCATGTTTGCCTCCTTCTTGCGCCCTACTTCTGTCCTACACGCGCCCTCATTGCGCACTAGTTGCGCCCTTCTTGTACCCTACTTACGCCCTACTTGCACCCTACTTGCACCCTACGTGCGCCCTACTTGCACCCTACTTGCATCCTACATGTGTCCTACTTGTGCCCTATCAATCTTAACTGCGCCCTTGTTACACCCTACTTGCGTCATACTTGCGTCCTACTTGCGTCCTACTTGCATCCTACTTGCACCCTACTTGCACCCTCTTGCACCCTACTTGCGGCCGACTTGCGTCCTACTTGCACCCTACTTGCGTCCTACCTGTGTCCTACTTGTGCCCTATCAATCTTAGTTGCACCCTTGTTGCACCCCACTTGGGGCGTAGTTGCATCCTACTCGCGTCCTACTTGCATCCTACTTGCACCCTACTTGCACCCTACTTGCGCCCTACTTGCATCCTACATACGCCTTACTTGTACCCCACTTGCACCCCACTTGCCTCCCACGTGCGCCCTACAAGCATCCTCCTTGCGTCCTTCCTACGTCCTACGTGCTCCCTACTTGCACCCTACTTGTATCCTATTTGCGGCATAGTTGCATCCTAGTTGTACCCTAGTTTCACCCTACTTGTGCCCTACTTGTGCCCCACTTGTGTCCTACTTGCGTCCTACTTGTGCCCTTACTTGTATCCTACTTATGCCCCACTTGCACCCCACTTGCACCCTACTTGCACCCTACTTGCGCCCTACTTGGGCCCAACTTGTGCCCTACTTGCACCCTACTTGCGCCCTACTTTCGCCCCACTTACGTCCTATTTGCATCCTACTTGCACCCTAGCTGCACCCTACTTGCCCTACTTGTACCCTACTTGTGCCGTACTTGCGCCCTACTTCCGCCCTACATGTACCCTAGTTGTACCCTAGTTACATCCTACTTGTACCCTACTTGCGCCCTACTTGCGCCCCACTTGCACTCCACTTGTACCCTACTTGTACCCTACTTGTGCCCTACTTGTGCCCTTCTTGCGCCCTACTTGTGGCCTACTTGCACCCTACTTTTGCCCTACTTGCACCCTACTTGCGTCCTACTTGCGCCTTGCTTGCGTCCTAATTCCGCCATACTTGCGCCCTGCTTACTCCCTACTTACGCCCTTCTTGCGCCCTACTTGCATCCTAGTTACGCCCTAGTTGCGCCCCACAAACGCCTTCTTTGCGTCCTACTTGCGCCCGAGTTGCGCCCTACTTCCGCCCTACTTGCACTCTTCGTGCACCCTACTTGCACCCTACTTACGTCGTACTTGCACCCCACTTGCACCCCACTTGCGCCCCATTTGCGCCCTACTTGTGCCCTACTCGCGCCCTACTTGCATCCTAATTGTGCCTCACTTGTACCCTACATCTACCTTACTTGCGTCCTACTTGCACCCTACTTGCGCCCTAGTTGCATCCTACTTGCGCCCTACTTGCGCTCTACTTGCACCCTAGTTGCGTCCTACTTGCCGCCTACTTGCGTCCTACTTGCGCCCTAGTTGCGGCCTTCTTGTATACTACTTGCACCCTACTTGCGCCCGAGTTGCACCCCACTTGCGCCCTACTTGTGCCCTACTTGTTGTTTTTCGAGCCTGAGTGATCTATGACTAGATTTCCCTTTGAAGTCATGAATGATGTGCCATTTGTCACAAATGTAGTTGTTATAACAATGTAGTTGTTGTAACTGCCTGGATTGCTTGGAGAGCGCCATTGCCTGCGTGCTATTGATCTTCTCTCACCAAAGTCTTCATCAATTATCGTGACTTGTCACAGTGTGTGCTTGCTCTATTCATGAAATCTGCGATCTTTTGAACAACGGAGATGGGCTAAAGTTTCTTGCGAGGTTGTCACCATGCACTAGTTGTGATGGTTTTCCATCCAGTATTTTTGCTTTTTGATGCCAAGTGTTACACCGAGGGGAATGTGAATGGTTCATAAGGATGAGGTGCGATTCAAGGAACATCAAAAATTGAATGAGTTACATGTTATAGTAAATCTACTTATACGAAACGTGTTGGACATCACGTGGGCATACATACAATAGCCATAAACAGAACGAGCAGTATGTTAGGTCTTGGGCCCCTCACTGGAGGGACGTGCAACAGGGACTGGTCACTCTGAGAAACTCCGCCAAGAACTTGGAGGATTTCAAGAATATCGATGCACACGTTTATGAAAGTATAGAATCGTTGATAAGTTGAGTGAATGACAACATGACATCAATACAATTGACAATGGTTCTGTTCACCATTGCAGGAAGTGGTCAACTTGTTGGTACCTACAAAACGGCAGCACAAGAGATCAATTCAGGTTGCCAAAGTTCCCTCAAAGAATCGATGTAATGATCTTGAAGTCAATGTGTGCTAGGCCATGAATTTAATGACATAAAAAATGCTCATTTCCAAGGTTTAGGAACTTGTGTACGTTGTTAGGTCAAGAGGCACATGGTAATTCACATGGATGAGGGGTGGAGTAGAAGACAATTCTATGAATAGGGATACTAGGATGATTTGTATGTAGTATTAAGTTTACTTTTATGGCAATTGTCAAACATGTCGAGTACGTACATACAATGGCAACTCAATGAGGCATTTGTTGGGTCTTGGACGCTCGAGCCAAGGGACGCATGAATTGTCATGTCAAGTATCACTACAAGGAACTCTGCTGAGAAGTTGGAGGGTTTTGAGAATATCAAGACACGGTTTTATTGATGCCTGGCACCATCAATTAGTTGACCAAACAACATTGAAATGTTGATATAGCTTGCAATACTTGTGTCGGCCCTTATGGAAACTTGTGCAATGTTGCAGAACATTTAGGAACAGCATTCCAGTGGTCGAGACAGTTGGCCAATATGTCCTTGGTCAAACAACTTCAAACTCTTAAGGTAGACGCAGAATGGGCCATAAATGTAAGGAAGGAAAAACCCACTTGCAGGATTTAAGGACTCTTGTATGGCTTGGACGTAACACTTCCCTCCCTTTTATGCGTAACTTCTGAGTGTGCTAGCATACATAGGCTGGTGACGCATGTAGTAGCCTTTGATCAGATAATCAACGTCTTGGAGGTTGTTGTAGGGCTCTCGACTATTGTGTACGGTATTTTAGCTATGCCACTTGACCACATACTCGGTTGGTTTTCCACTGTGTCGATGTTTGGTGATGTATTTAATCACGTACTTTGTATCCCCTTCCACTTTGATTGGAGGCGGAGGGGGAGGTATAGTTAATCGTTCCTCTTTTATACACTGCATAATCTATGTATAACATGTTTACATATAGGAAGCTTCTAGGAGGTGTCCTTACAGTTCAAAGATATGTGTGTACCAAACAATGTGCATTATGGAAATACATTTTCAGCGTTTATAAATACAGGGTTTTCTTTATTGTGACATTTGAATTCCAATGTACCCAATATTCATTACCTACCTGTTTGGAGGGGGAGGGGGAACATGGGAGCCGGAGATCCCCCCCCTCCAAAAGGGCAAAGTGTATAAGTGGAGTGTATATGATATGTGTATCTCACGGACATGTGAAAAATACACTAAGTGTATGACACACTTAGTGTGTTTTCCACATGTCTGTGCGATACACAGATCATACACTCCCCCAATACACTTTACCTATTTGGGGGAGGGGGGGGACAACATGGGAGCCGGATATCCCCCCCCTCCAAAAGGGCAAAGTGTATTAGGGGAGTGTATATGATCTATGTATCTCACGGACATGTGAAAAATACACTAAGTGTATTACACACTTCGTGTATTTTCCACACGTCCATGAGATACACAGATAATAGACACTCCTCCAATACACTTTACCTGTTTGGAAGGGTAAAGTGCCCTACTCGTTCGTAGAATGCCTATAGTCGACAATGTGAGGGTAGTCTGAGAGCCGTTGACCCAACTACGACGGTCTTACGCTACCATTCGATGGTCCTTAGATTGGACCACTAACTCAAAGTCATGGCATGCAAAAGTGAGGCCACGGGGTTAACCCTTGTAGTGGTAAAAGACACCTAAAAGCTCATCAGCCACATCCAGACTGTTGGTCCTCTAAAATTTGCAGGATTGAAGGGCTCGGTATGTACCGGTCAAATTTGGGGTACGCTCAACAGTTGGAGATTTCTCTCGCTTAGTTCTTCTTCTTGTGTGCACACATTTTGAAGCTCTTCCACTGTCATGTTGAGTTGTTGGAGCACATGGATGGTAAATCTCCCGAGTCCTGACAGATTATGCTACAAGTATTCTTTAATACAAGCTTGTAAGCAAGTGCCTTCCATAGTACCCTTTGCCTCCATTGTTTCCCTGATGGGCAACAGCAGAGGCAATGGGTTTGCCGAGCCCAAGGGGTCCACCACCGGGTTGGCCGTCGGGATCTTTGGTACTCCACCATGTGTTGGAAAATATCACTTCCATTCGGTTCACCAAGAGAGCGTCACTTACCAAGTGTTGCTCATCCTCCATCATCGGATTCTTTGTTGGTTATTATTGCTCGTCGTTGGGTCAAGACGAGATATGCATGTTTGCACATTAAAGACGCCGGATAAAAACTTGGAACCCCTTTCTTACTTTATTGATGGCATATCCTACGAGCAATTCAAAAACTACAAAGCGCCATGTCGACGCCGCATGGAATGAAGAGTCGACATGCTGACATCGTCAAACATGGGAGACAATTTATAAACCCATTTATAGAGGGGTTTGTGACCTTTCTTAAAAAGGGTTGCAAAGGATTAAACCGGGGGTTCAAAACACCCAATCCCGGTATGGAGGGGTCCAGCAGTAGTAGACAGAAATGCTAGGCAGCAGGTTGGGGCAGCAGCGTTGTTGATGCAGTGTGCGGGCTTCCACACTAGTTGCTTAAGTCAGCCGCCCCCTCAGTCTGCTGCCCTAGAGACTAAGTCTGGAAGCTCTGGGTTTGTTACTCAGAAGTGCGCGCGCCAGTGTTAGCGCCAGAAAGCAGCTGGAAACTGAAAGTAACCGATTAGCAATCAAGAATGTGACACAATGGGAGACCCCTCCAAGAACTAGCCTCCCCCCAGCTCTATAGAGCTTGTTACTCAGTTCAACAGCCAATCAGAAAATAGCTCTATTTTCAGGCTGGCATGTTTTCTCGGTGAGGCCTGCCAGACGACCGACAGCCCAAAACCCGGGCGTCGTCCGTTTTGCCTGAAAACTGGACCATACCATAATACCGACGCTGCAAACGCAGCCGTGCGGTCAGAAACAGCTAGAAAAATGGTAGCAAGGAGTTATGAATGCCAGAACCCAGGCAGTGCCTATGATGGTCCAAGACGCCGAACAGGGCCATGCAACATGCGACAAGGACCCTATGCAAAGCATGACGATGAAGACACGATGTGACGCGCTAGATGTATGCAAACAGCAACTGCGGTGGCAGTGACCGCCGGCAGCACACCCGACGAGGAGGCCTGCCGATGGAGCTGAGCACGTCGCCGGAGAGAGGAGCCTCCAGCAAATTGCAAGTAGACCTCATCGTACTTCAGCTCCACCAAACGACACTCCATCAGCGTTGAGTCTCGCGGTCAATCATCTGCATGCCGATGTACACAAGCCGGGAGGACACAACAGAGCAGAATGAGAGATGCGTAAAAAACCTACTCCCCCATGACTCACAGGCGTAGTGCACATGGGCGGGCAGAGACACGGTCAACATCCAGACTCCCCCAAGGCACGTAGAGACGCAGGCAGAGACAGAGAGGACAACTCACGGACGCACGCCGATTGAACTCACGGCCTTCTTGAACGAGTCCCGTTTCAGTGCCTTAGTCACGAAGTCAGCCAGCTGCCTTGCTGTCTCAACCCACACGATGCTGATGCTGCCGTCATGCAACAACGAACGCACATAGTGATACTCAACATTCATATGCTTTGTGCATGTGTGATGCATGCCGTCATTGTCGGCGATGGCCATGGCACTCTCATTGTCACAATGAAAGGTGATGGATGCGACAGACTGACGCAACTCGGACAACAGACGACGCAACCACACACTCTCACACGTGCCCGAGCCAAGGGCCACGTACTCAGCCTCATCAGTGTTGCGTGCAATGCACCCCTGCTTGCCACTACGCCAGGACACAGCTATGCCGCCGATCAGAAAGATCCAGCCCGTGTGACTCTTACCGTCTAGACTACCGGCCCAGTCACTGTAGGTGTAGCCCACTGCGACAACGCACGGCTGGCAGCGGAACATGAGACCTCGCCAAGGGGTCGAGACGACATAGCGTAGTACTCGGATTGCGTCCTCGAAGTGGAGGTGACGCGGCTCCTCAGAGAACTGGGCCAGGAGGTTGACGGCGAACGCGATGTCTGGACGCGTTGTTGTCGCCAGGAACATCAGTGACCCGATGACACGCAGATACGTGGTCACATCAACTGGCTCCCCCACAACAGCTGGGTCAGGACTCTTCAGCTTCACCTGGCCATTGGGTGACATAGGTGAAGATGCGCTAGGCACGAGGGGCAGGTCCTCAGCGAAGCAAATGGACAGGGTCTGCACATAAGCAGCCAGGTGGACGTGCAGGATGCCCTGGGAGCAATCATGCTCGAGTTCCATGCCCAGGAAGACTCGGGCAGACCCGAGATCCTTCATCTGGTAGGCGGCGTGCAGCAAGTCCTTGACACGCTGGATGGCGGCTGTGTCTGGCGACGCAATGAGGAGATCGTCCACATAGACCAGAACTGCGGCAAAGGTCTGACCTTGCGGGCTGACGAACAGAGCGGGATCAGCGGCGCTGCGCTGGAGGCTGCCACGGCGAAGCGTGGTGCCGATCTCCTGGTTCCATCACCGAGGTAAATGCTTCAGGCCATAGAGGGCTTTTCGCAGCCGCCAAACTCTCCCAATGCCGTCGTCAAAGCCTGGGGGCTGCACCATGTAGAGCTCCTCACCCTCTAGTGAGTTATGGAGGAATGCGTTGCTCACGTCCATCTAGTGCAGCTCCCACCCATGCTGGGCAACCATGCTGAAGAGCGCCCGGCTAGTGGAGAACCCACTGACTGGTGCAAAGATCTGGTCATAATCGACCCAAGGGACCTGAGCAAACCCCTTTGCTGTGAGGCGGGCCTTGTACTTGTCCAATGACCCGTCAGGCTTCCACTTGCGCCGAAAGACCCACTTGGCACCAATGGCCTTCCGACCTTGAGGGAGGTCGACGAGGTCATACACATGGTGCTGCTGGATAGCATCGAGCTCCTCGGCATAGGCAGCATCCCAATGTGTGGCCTCAAGAGAGGCTCGAGCCTCGCGTAGAGTGGCTAGGTCCTCGGGGCGTGCTGTGGACCAGACTGAGAGGGCGTGTGCATCACGAGCTCCAGGTGGGATGCGGGCGAGTGCAGCCATGACAGCATGCCGATGGTCGTGATGAAGCATGGCGTAGCCCAGTGTAGAGCCTGGGTGAAGGTCTGCGATGATGGCTGAAGTGGTCAGGCCGAGAGCCTTCGTGCGAGGGTCCCCACTCACGACCGTGGGAGTGGAGAAGACACATGGAGCCACAGGGGGTCGAGGCACCACGGGACGCGGTGCGACGGTGTGCCCGCTCACTGTCGGCCGCGGTCGGAGGCTGCCGTCTGGGCCACATGTGTAGCGTGGTCGAACAGGAGATGGCACTGGGTCCGACGGGCCAACGGAGGCTGGCCTAGAGGAGCCGGCGGACGCGGCTGGAGATGCCGGCCGAGAGGGGCCAGCGGACGCGACTGGGGCTGTCGGCCCGGAGGGGCCAGCGGACTCGACTGGGGTTGCCGGCCCGGAGGGGCCAGCGGACATGACTGGGACTACCGGCCCGGAGGGGCTAGCGGACTCGACGGGGGCTGCCGGCCCGGAGGGGCCAGCGGACTTGACGGGGGCAGCTGGCTCGGAGGTTGCCGGCGGAAGCGCCTCGAACTGCTGGCCCGGAGTGGCCAGCGGACGCGACGGGGATTGCTGGTCCGGGAGGGCCAGCGGACGCGACTGGGGCTGCCGGTCTGGAGGTGCCAGCGGACTTGACAGGGGCAGCTTGCTCGGAGGTGCCAGCGGACGCGACTGGGACTGCTGGCCCGGGAGGGCCAGCGGACACGACAAGGGCTACCGGCTCAGAGGGACGGAGTGATGAGTCACCAGGAAGCGACAGGGCGTAGGACGGACTCACCACTCCCCCACGCGATGGGAGGGACACAGACGAGCCAGAGCGGATGAGGTCGCGGGGAAACAGATCCTCGAAGAAGAGGGCATCGCAAGACTTGACGATGTAGTGTCGGGATGGGTCCCAGAAACGCAAGGCCTTAGACTGAAGAGACACACCGAGGGAGGTGCAGGGGCGTCCGCGAGGGGCGAGCTTGCCGCCCTGCTGCGGGACGGGTAGCCACACAATGGCCACGCAGCCCCAGACGTGAGTTGGGCGGAGGTCAGTGCGCCGACTGCACCAGTGTTGGTATGGCGTAGACTGGCGGGGAAGGGGACCGTGGGGAATCCGATTCCAGACCCAGGTCATGTAGGCCATGGCTTCAAAATAGAAGCCATCAGAGAGACCGTACTCGACCCGCATGGTGCGGACGGCGTGCGCCATGGTGCGGTTCGACCGCTCGGATACGCCGTTCTGGGCGGGTGTGTAGGGCGCCGACGTCTCATGGTGGACCCCGTGGGAGGCGAAAAAGGACGTGGCCTCACCCATGACCTCTCCACCGCGATCTGAGCGAAAGCGGCAAAGAGAGCGGCCACACTTGCGGTCCGTGAGGACAAGCGAGTCCTGAATGGCTCGGGCGACATCGCTCTTCCGTCGGAGGCAGAAGACCCAGCGGTAGCGAGAATAGTCGTCCGTAAGGATGAGAACATAGCGGCCATGCTCGCCGACGGACTCGGTGGGGAGAGGGCCCATGAAGTCCGAGTGGACAAGGCCGAGAGGGGCGGATGCACGGGAGGGAGACAAGGGGTACGTGGACCGGTGCATCTTCCCCTGAGCGCAGTCAATGCACTCTGTGAGACACGGGAGAGGGAAAGTCTCTGGGTCAAGGCCCTTGGCTGGCTGGGTACGGAGCATGCTCTCTACGGCGGTAGAGTAGACGTGGCAAAGTAGGCGGTGCCAGAGACGGGTGTGCTGAGGAGACAGCGTGTTGGTGACAAACACATGGCCTGTGGCGGCCGACGGGGAGGAAACGGGAGGAGAAGAGGAGAGGCGGGGAACATGCCACAGGTTGCCACGGGCGGTGGCGTGCAGGACGACAAGGCCAGACGGACGCAACGACACAGTGCCAACACCACACGAGTGCACAACGTCCATGCTCATACGGTCAAAGGCAATCACGGACAGGAGGCTGAGCTCAAGACCAGGGACGAAGAGGACATCGGTCAGAAAAACGTCACCGGCAGGACCACGAAAACGAACGACGCCAACACCACGGACAGGCAACACTTGTCCGGAACCTGTCCGGACACCGGAGACATCGCCTACAGGGCCGAGCATACTGAAGGTCTCACGAGAGGCAGTCATGTGATGCGTGGCCCCGGAGTCAATGATCTGGGTCTCAGCATGGCCCTAGACAGGGGTCGCCAGATCGCTAACGGTCACATGGCAGCAAGCGTGGGACGCGGACGCGGTAGGAGGCGCAAAACGATACTGGCAATCGTCAAACCACGCAATGTCATGTAGGAGGGAGTCGGAGGGGACCATGGGAGACGACGAGACAGACGAGGAGACGGGACACGACCGCAGCTCAGTCTCTGTCATGTAGGGCTGGGCAAGAAGGCAGGAGGTGACGCAACTCACACTTCCCTGGGGAGGAGGGCGAGGCAGGCCAAGCTGAAGCACAATGAATTGCTCCAGCTGACGCTCACGGGAGTGTAGTAGGAGTGCGAAGAGACGGCTCCAGAGCCCGCGTAGTAGGAGGACTGAGCCAGCGAAGGAAGCGGAGGCGTCGACGGCTGTGGGTAGTACTGCTGCGGAGCCAGTGGCTGTGGGACAAGCGAAGCTGTCGGAGTGGCAGGGCTGCTGGACGAGGTCGGAGTGGAAGGGCTTGCAGCAGCGATGGCAGCAGAGGCAAGATGGCGCTCCCGCTGGCAACGCATGGTGGCAATGACGCGCGCCTCGTCTGTCGAGAGCGGGCACGTGTACCACCCGTGCCCGGGCTGACCACAGTTGTGGCAAACCGAGCCACCACTGCTAGACCCGATCAACAACTGCTGCTGCTGTTGCTGCGCTGGACCCTTGCCTTTCTTGTTCTCGCTCTTCTTCTTCTTCCCCTAAGACGATGACGTAGCTGCAGCAGAGGAGGCGACGGCCACGGAGGCAACGGCAGGGGAGGCAACGCCAAGGGATGCAAGGGCCTCCATGCGGTGGAGATGGGACTCCTCGCGAGCTTCCTTGATGCGGAGGAAAAGCTCATATGCCCAGGGCATGAGGGTGCCCTAGGCTACCATGGTGGAGAGGACGTCCTCGGGGTAGTGTACGAAGACATCCGCGTACGCGCTGGTGGCGCCGCGCTTGATGGTGAGGAGCGCGGACAAAGGGGGCGGAGCAGATTTGCCAAGACAACAAAGGATGTGCTCCGCCCGTTGCCAGTAGGTAGAGACTGTCTCCGTCTCCCCCATGTGCACAGAGTTGAACTCCCGGAGCAGAAGTCTGATCTCAGCGTCGCTGGACAGGCGATGGGGTCTAGTGCTGATATGTCAAGCGGCTGCAGGGTCTGGGATGTCGCCAGGAGTAAAGTCGCCGAGGAAAGGCTCTAGGGCCATGCGGGAAGCAGGAGGGACGACTCGGACAAGGGCACGGACGGCGCGACCAGCGTCATACAACTGGTCCGCCTGGGTGGAGTCGTAAGGGAGGGTGTAGTATGCCCACAGACCCTTACCTTGCGCCCAGATCTGGAAGCTGAGCTCCCAGCTCCGGAACTGCTCGCCGGCCTGAAGCGGCGGCGGCGGTGTCTCAAAGTCCTTCTGCCTGCGGCCGGCACCCAGAGTGGGGCCAAGGACAGAGGTCACTGTCTACCGCTGGCACTGAGTCTGCTGCTGTGCCAGGTAGTACGTGGCAGCGGACACAGCTGGACTAGCGTGCCCAGGAGGGACGAAGGACGGTAGCACACTAGAGGCATTCTGGGCGGCTACTGGCTGTAGCGCTACAAGTTGCTGCGTCAAGGCGGCGAGCTGTTGCTGAAGAGCTGTGAGGGGGTCAGGATTGCCGCCAATGACACCAGTGGGCTGCTGCTGCTATTGCTACTGCTGCTGCTGCTACTACTGCTGGTGCTACTACTACTGCTACTGCTGTTACAGTTGCTGTTGGTGCTGGTGCTGCTGCTGCTGCTACTGCTGCTCTTGCGGCTGCTGATGCTGCTCCTGCTGCTACTGCGATATCTGCTACTACGGCTGCTGCTGCTGCTGTTGCTGTTGCTACTGCTGCTACAGTCGCTGTAGGAAAGGGGGAGTAGGGGTCCCTCCAACAGAGGAGGACCCCTCCTCACCGGGGCTACCATCCATGGTGTGGTGTTCCCCCCTCCCTTTTTTTTGTTTTAGTTTTTTTTAGTGCTGCTGATGTCAGTAGTGACGTCAGCCGAGGATGGCTGATGTCAGCAGAGGCTACTAGGTGTGTGCAGTGCTACTGGTTTCCCCCTTGTGTTTGTTTTTTTGTTGATGACATCAGCAGTGACAGCAGCAGTGACAGCAGTGCACGACCGCTGACGTCAGCAGCGGTGGATGCAACCGTTGCTGTGGGGCTGCAGCGGCGGTGTTGTTGAAGCTGCCGCCGCTGCTGCTGCGGCTGTTGCGGCTGCTACGGCAGCTGCTGCTGCTACTGCTGCACTGGCTGGTACTGCTGCTGATGTTGTTGCTGAGGCAGCTGCGGCTGCGGCTGCGGCTGCTGCTGCGACTGCTACGGCTGCTGCTGCGGCTGCTATGGCTGCTGCTGCTGCTGCTGCTGTGGGAGCGGCTGCTGCTGCTGCTGCGGTTGCGGCTGCTACTGCTTGCTGTGGATGCGGCAGCGGCTGTTGCTGCAGCTGCTGCTGCTGCTTGCTTCGGTTGCAATAGCGCCTGCTGCTATAGCTGTTGCGTGCTGCGGCCGCTGCTGCTGTTGCTGTTACAGCTGTGGCTATAATTGCCGCTACTGCTGCTACTGCGGCTGCGGCTGCGACTACTGTGGACGCAGTGAATAGGAGAAAAAAATGGGGGGGTCCCTACGCGCTATTTTTTTGTTTTTTTTTCTTGCCCGTCGCTGCGAGCTCGCTGCTCGTTGCGAGCGATGAGCTACGAGCAGCGAGTTTGTTGCGAGCAATGAGCTCACTGCTTGCTGCTCGTAGCGGGCAGCGAGCTCGCTACTTGCAGCTCGTTGTGCGCAGCGAGCAGCGAGCTGCGGGCAACTACAACTACTGCTGCTCCAACTGCGGTTGCGGGTGCTACTGCTGCTACAGCTGCTACTACTGCTTGCTGTGGCTGCGGCTGCTCTTACTGTTGTAGCTGCTGCTACTGCTTGCTCCAGCCACTGCTGCTACTGCCGCCGGCCGTCGCTAATGCGAGTTGGTGCACGCAGCTGATGCTGCCGGCTGCTGCTCACTGCCGCTACTGTTGTCGCCGGTTGCTACTGCTGCGGGCAGTTGTTGCTGCGAGCTGCTGTTGTGTGCTACTGTTGCTGGCTGCTGCTGCCACTACTCGTTGCTGCGGCAAGATGCTGCTGCCGCTGCTGGCTGCTGGTTAGTCACACCTGGAGGTCGTCGCCGCGTGCGTCGTCGCCAGCAAGGGCTTGACGTGGCTGGCCGCTCACCTCCTCGCGTCAAATGTGGGGTTTGTGCTGCCAGAAGAAAATCCGGCAGCATTTCCCCTGGCCCAATGGTAGTGGGAAAATTTTTTACGCCGCCACCAGGCGGGTCAATGCTTCCGGGAAAAATCCGGCAGCATTTCCCCTGCACTGGCGCGTATGGAGGTCCGTCGGCGTTGTCTGGCACCTGTACGTCAGTCTTTTGCTGCTGCTGCTATGCTTTGGCTCTAATACCAAGACATAAATGCTACAAGTATTCTTTAATGCAAGTTTGTAAGCAAGTGCCTTCCATAGTACCCTTTGCCTCCATTGTTTCCCTGATGGGCAACAACGGACGCAATGGGTTTGCCGAGCCCAAGGGGTCCACCACCGGGTTGGCCGTCGGGCTCTTTGGTACTACACCATGTGTTGGAAAATATCACTTCCATTCGGTTCACCAAGAGAGCGTCATTTACCAAGTGTTGCTCATCCTCCATCATCGGATTCTTTGTTAGTTATTGTTGCTCGTCGTCGGGTCAAGACGAGATATGCATGTTTGCACATTAAAGACGCCGGATAAAAACTTGGAACCCCTTTCTTACTTTATTGATGGCATATCCTGCGAGCAATTCAAAAATCACAAAGTGCCATGTCGACGCTGCATGGAATGAAGAGTCCACATGCTGACATCGTCAGACATGGGAGACAATTTATAAACCCATTTATAGAGGGGTTTGTGACCTTTCTTAAAAAGGGTTGCAAAGGATTAAACCGGGGTTCAAAACACCCAATCCCGGTATGGAGGGGTCCAGCAGTAGCAGACAGAAATGCTAGGCAGCAGGTTGGGGCAGTTGCGTTGTTGATGCAGCGTGCGGGCTTCCACGCTAGTTGCTTAAGTCAGCTGCCCCCTCAGTATGCTGCCCTAGAGACTAAGTTTGGAAGCTCTGGGTTTGTTACTCGGAAGTGCGCGCCAGTGTTAGCGCCAGAAAGCAGCTGGAAACTGAAACTAACTGATTAGCAATCAAGAATGAGACACAATGGGAGACCCCTCCAAGAACTAGCCTCCCCCCAGCTCTGTAGAGCTTGTTACTCAGTTCAACAGCCAATCAAAAAATAACTCTATTTTCAGGCTGGTAGGTTTTCTCGGTGAGGTCTGCCAGACGACCGAAAGCCCAAAACCCGGGCGTTGTCTGGTTTGCCCGAAAACTAGACCATACCATAACACCAACGCTGCGAACGCAGGCGTGCGGTCAGAATCAGCTAGAAAAATAGTAGAAAGGAGTTATGACTGCTCGAACCCAGGCAGTGCCTATGATGGTCCAAGACGCCGAACAGGGCCATGCAACATGCGACAAGGACCGTATGCAGAGCATGACGATGCAGATGCGATGTGACGTGCTGGATGTATGCAGATAGCAACCGCGGTGGCAGTGACCGCCGGCAGCATGCCCGCCGAGGAGGCTTGCCAATGGAGCTGAGCACGTCGCCGGAGAGAGGAGCCTCCAGCGAACTGCGAGTAGACCTTAGCGTGCGTCGGCTCCACCGGACGACACTCCATCAGCGTTGAGTCTTGCCGTTAGTCATCTGCACGCCGATGTACACAAGCCGGGAGGACACAACAGAGTAGAATGAGAGATGCGTAAAAAACCAAGAGTAGCTTGCGCAAGAATAACACCCAAAATCAATTATTGTAATTTGAGGTAAGGTTTGGAAGCGCCTTGCAAGGATAAAGATGGGTTTTCTTCTTCAAAAAGAAGTATTGAAAAGGCGAATCCGCCCAATTGCGATGGATCGATGAGGGTTTTCTATGTGTGCACGGTCTCTACCGGAACAAACATAGAAAACCTTACATCTATGAACGACGGTTTGCGATTTGGAAAAAAATATAAGAACGCTAATCGCTTGATCTAAATTTTGGGCGCATGCGACACATTCCCCTTCGCGCTCTGCTCGACTGGGGACTTAGGTTGCCGATCAGACATGGCCATCAAAATGGTCTTTGAATTTGTTTAATTCAAGGGACTGGATATGGCTCATTTCATATTGTTCTTGGACATCTAGGAATTCTGCTCACGATTGCGCTGATATATCAGCTATTACTCCGAAAAATGCTTCATCCGAAGATTATAAGAAAACATTTCAACTTCTTACGTTGCGCATACACGTGACGTGTTGAACCACCACTGTTTAAAATTTTTCCACTTTAGTCACTTCCATTTGATTTCAAGATAATCTTTAGGATAAATTGACAAAATAATCCTGGTTGCCTCTCTGTCCTCATACGAGGTGTTGTGTTCCTAGTCACAGCCAAGATTCGAACCTACCTGGTTCCCGGCCTACCGGAGACGCAACCCGGGCTTCGGCGGTCGATGTTTTACCCCGACCTGAACGGCTAGACAGGTTTCTTTGACGCCCCGATAATCCAGGCCGTCAGAGCTTGAGAATACATCGAAATATTTGTTTCCGCATTACTGGCCTCGATAGGTTTGCAATAGTGACGATGGTTTGACGTTAGGAGCTGTTTTGTCTTGCATTACCAACGGTAAAACTCCTGTATGAACTTAATGAGAAGAAACATGAGAAAACATTGTTTTTCCAATTCCCATGCCGCTCGGAACGTCACCGTTAGGACGGCGTACACCGTAGGGCCTTAACGTCAGGTCGGAGTAATCTACTGACCAGATGGACCGGCGGATGAAACGGGCGGTCATCGCTGGCCGTCACATGTTTCGGAAGTAGTTTCTTCGAACAGGAGCTTCCCAGACCTACCTGTCCTCGACGTCACCGAATATCGTGGCGGCTGGTCAGGTCGTCGCCTCGCATAAGGGTGCGTTTGGATTAATCAGCATTAGGGTTCACGGTCGCAGTTTTCTGCGAAACGCATTGGTTCACTGCGACCGTGGAAGCGACTCTCTGTTTGGTTTGCACTGCGACCGCTTATCAGACAGGTCCTGGCGTCCGGATTGTCCTGCCACGTTTGTGTCGCGTCACCAGTCAGTCGGGCATTCTGGGGGCGGATGGCAAGAAGTCGCAATCGCAGTCCGTGCAGTTCTCACGGCCGCATACATGAACAGTCAACACGGTCCAGGACCTTGCCAACACGGTCGCGTCCTTTTATCGTTTAGTGCCGACATTCTATCGTTTTGCGTTGAATCGCATAGAATCGCAACCGTGAACCCTAATGCTGATTAATCCAAACGAACCCTAAGTTTGCCCTAATCTTTATGAATGTCATCACCGACTGTACAACGTAGCAGATGATCTGTTGGCCTTCGGTAGTCAGCGGTGGCCTGTCTGGGGGCTGTTCAGGCTAGGCTTGCAACCGATTATCAAGAATAGACAATGGAATGACGATGCACCCAACTGCGCTAGATTGTCAGAGATCTGGAGGTTGAACCGACCTGTACTTCCGGAAGGGAGCCCGGTGGGAGGGATTTCCAGCCTGGACCATCTCAAAAACCAAAAAAAAAATCCGACCTGTACGGCTGAAAACTATTCGGAGTCATTTCTAAGCACTTTGACCGTCATAAATTCTAGATTTGGTCGAATCGAGCTCCGTGGGACTGAGCTTTAGTCAACCATCGTGGGGTTCACATGTGCCAATTTCGCTTCTGTATCGCGTGGCCATTTGAATCTTCATCCTATGCCTTTGTCCTGAATTTCGGCTCATATGTCGAATGGGATCTCCTATATTAAGCATCCAATAACCATTAGAAGGAACAATGAAAAGCTGCCGACATAACCAGTTGATCGACGTGGACATCGACCAAGGACTGCCTAGCACAACGCCGCTTCGCGTCCCGGTCGTGTCGAGCACCAGCCGCTGCAAATAACCAGCAAATGGCGGGACCATTCTAATCTCTGCTCGATCCACCTTGATCAGCGCGATCTCTCGACGCATTTGAAATGTAGACGTAAAGCTCGACAGATGCTCGATGTTAACTTGCTTGCTTGCTAAACAGCGTCAATCCTCAGATCTCCGCTTTGCAGGAATCGGATGTATTGCAATAGTCGAGCTTACCAGCAGCTCGATTTGGGGATCGACGCTTAGAGCTGTAGAAACTGTTTTAGCTCCGACTCTTTTGGTGATAGCATAATGCAGTAAACAACGATCATTTGTACGAGTGGAACAGTCATATACTTGACCGTAACACATCCTTCTTAGCCCTGGATAATATCCACGCAGTTCTCCCGAAGCCAGTGATCCACGCATTTGCTGATTCATTGACGGGTTAATCCACAAGAAGAGCACAATCACGAAGCAGGCAATCTAATGTTCAACAGCGAACAGAAAGTTCTCCCATCAATGTTTACATACAACCGGTGTCCTCCCACACTGAATGTAAGCACAACAAGAAGAAGTACATCACGGTGAAAATTTTGCAAAACTATTTCATAGTTTAATGATAAGTTTTCTTATATATAAATTGTTTTATAATAATCAAATGCAAAAAAAATTTCAACATATGTTAAACGAAAAAAACCTGCTTGTTAAATTATCATGAGTGATTGTTTGTAAACATGAAAAAAACAGCTGACACTATCAAGCCCACATCCCGTCTTCATTTTCCATTCATTTCGGAAATAGTACTTCTTCAAAATTGCATAAAATTGAAGTGAATTCTTCACACGTTCAAGGCCCCCTCCCTGTGCGACGCACTACCTAGTCCATTTCCTTAACAAATGGAAAAATAAATGGAAAAACCACGTCCATAACCAAGGGAAGAGGCTCAGCGTGGAAATTTACATGGCATTTATATCAATACATCCATGGCCAACCTTGTGTCGAACTCAAGATTCCATGCTAATTGGTAGAGGGAATAGTTGTCACTCACTTCACCCTACAGTGTTCTAATCCTAAAGGCTTTAACAAGTTCACATTTTTTTCAAATTATTTGTTGCATTGGCATCCATAAAATACAAGCCATGATATTCTCTAAAACCTTAGAATTTGAAGTGTCGTCTAGTCAAGTGACCTCTTAAAATGCAACAATATGTGCAACTCTTGACTCTAGTGCATAATAGCAAAAGTATCCCTTATTTTTCTCATTCTATTCTGTACATATGATTTAATAAATATGAAATTTTTAATAAAAACAAATTCCATAAAAATTTAATTTGTGCAAGTGTCTCAATTCTTAAAATATTCTCCAAACCCTATCTCTCTTAAACACCAATGTTTCACTCTGCATAACAACCACATGGTTTTAACAAGCACCAATAAAATTCTTCAACTTCCCCATATTAGAAACGTACGTGATTTTCCACCCCCATGTACTAAGTTAATGAATTCAACTATTACAGAATAAACATTAATTTCCCCTATTAAAGATGCTCATGCTCAAGAAAGTGTGATAAACTAAGTTTTTACGTACTGATATTCCCACATTTTTTTTGTTGAGTTACACAGGTAGGAATCCAATGATCTCCAATGTTATCATCGTGATAATCTTACAACCCCTTACCCTCTAACTCATGCAAACGAAGATGAAAAAAAAGGGCCCATATCCCATTATGAATATGATATGCACGAAATAGCATCTTAAGCATTGTTGTAGAATAACCTTAAACACTATGCAATAGTTCATTGTAACACAAGTTCGAGATGTAACAGGGAGATTAATCTTCATCCTCCCTCTTCATAAAGAGGTATTTTAAAACATGGTAAACATATGGTTATAATGTGTAACAAATTGGATGGAATCCTTTGCTAGCTAGGCCAAAACGGTACTGTTTGAGGATCTCCACCCTCGTCTAATCCCATCTAACCACGAAGAGGCTAGGGACCCGCGCTTCATCCACATGGAACCGACCACACGTTGCAATCCTCCAACTTAGGACTGAGCCACCATTGGCATCCGCATGTCTGAATCCAACCCTAACACTCTAATACCAATACTATGGATTCGATGAAATCCTTGGCCAAATAGGCCAAAACTGTCGTGCTTGAGAATCCACAAACTAGATATAATGTGTAAAGAGGTATTTTAAAACATGGTAAACATATGGATATAATGTGTAACAAATTGGATGGAATCCTTGGCTGGCTAAGCCAAAACCGTACTGTTGTAGGACCTCCACCCTCGATTCATCCCATCCAACCGCGAAGAGGCTAGGGACCCGCGCTTCATCCACATGGAACCGACCACACGTTGCAATCCTCCAACCTAGGACTGAGCCACCATTGGCATCGGCATGACGGAATCAAACCCTAACACTCTAATACCAATACTATGGATTTGATGAAATCCTTGGCCAAAAAGGCCATAATTGTCGTGCTAGAGAATCCACAAACTCAACTCATATTTTTTCCAGATTCACATGAGCAGGAGACCCCTGCTCAATCCATGTTGCGTCTCTCGCATAATAAACGGTGATTATGTGTTTGAAATGAAGGGATGAATGTCAAGGTTGATTAAAAGTACGCCATTTCCTTCGAGAAAATGACAAAGTTTATCGCAAAGTAAAGGAATCTATACATGAATTATATTTTTTTGGGTACATAATTTCCGTGAATAGGAGTCAAAAATACATTGAAAATTCAAATCTAAATTATTGTCGAACACAATCACACATATGTCACACACTCATTCTCTTGCACACACACACACACACACACACACACACACACACAAGCACCCACGCACACACATACAAAGGCACACACA
>SZWC01005300.1:107272-139567 GCA_023375785.1 Penium margaritaceum
CCTCCCTCCCCCTAACCATCTACTGTCTGTCATGTTCTAGGCCAAAATGTGAAGGAAAACAAAAAAGGTTAGTCATTCAAAGTTTGGTGAATCCTTAAACCCTGACCACCACTGTTCAATTTTACAGACGCCATGGCACATTGCATCACACTGCATTCGCCACTCTTGGTTCTTCCCATGCAGGTATGAAGCTGCGAGCTACGTCGGCCGCGTTCCTTGCCGTGGTGCTGCTTCTCGTCGCGGTGTTGCTGGTCTGAAGCGGAGCGCATGACCGCAGCAACAGTAATGCGGCAGTGCATGCTCAATGTACAAGTGTCCAAGGTTGTGAAGTGTGGCGCGCTGGTGGCATTCCCAGGTTCTTACTCCTCCCTTCGCAGGTGCCCTTCCTGTGCTCAATAAAGAACATTGATATGGACCAGTTCGACACTTGAACAATGCTCGACTTGTGGTGGAAAAAGTGAACTGTGTGGAATATGACGAGGGGGTCGAGAGACGTGTCCCGGATATCACCAGGCCGGCTTGATTATGTGCACCCATAGCCATCCAGTTCGATTGAATCATCGATTTCCGAAATAGGATAGGTTGAATTTCTTCCAAGTTCAATTCGGCCTTATGCTTCTTGCATTGTATCGGACAATGTTTATGGCTGTCTTCATGTGTGAAGTTGTGACCTGTATCGCTCGGTTGTACAATGTGGTCGGGGGGGAAAGGAATGAGTCTGAGATGAAGGCGTTCATCTTTTCTCAGTTGACCGTTGGGAGGGACTTGCCTATGTGATACTACGAGGAAGCTTCCTGGCCTTGCTGCAGCAAATGTGGCGACCCTACCCAGTCAAATGATGCACTAGACGGCAAAGCGGTACGAGGAACAACAATAGATAGGGTAGGGAAACGTGTAACCTCTAAACCCCAAGTAACTCACAACATGCATATCTGTCGCGGTGCACGGAGACCGATGCACTCTACAGTGTTAGTTTGCCTTCAAACAGCTCAACTCCATTGCTTTGGTTGCAATTCTGCACACAAGCATCCAAATGTAATACATTAGTATTACATTTGGATGCTTGTGTGCAGAATTGCAACCAACGCAATGGAGTTGCTTTGGTTGCAAATCAAAGTGCTACAATTGTTCACACGCACAAGTCAGGCATCGATCATTGGACACAAAACATAAAACATGCGAATTGGGCTCGAGAGCAAGTCCACCAAGGAAACTCTAGGGGTTGCAGGAAAACAACAAGACACCCCAACAAGTACCCAGGATGTCGTGGCTGCTGTTTGGAGCTGGAAAACCTAGGCTGCAGGTTGGGACAGTGGCGTTGTTGATGCAGCGTGCGGGCTTCCACGCTCGTTGCTCAAGTCTGCTGCCCCCTCAGTCTGCTGCTCTAGAGTCTAAGTCTGGAAGCTCTGGGTTTGTTACTCAGAAACGCGCGCGCCAGTGTTAGCGCCAGAAAGCAGCTGAAAACTGAAAGTGACTGATTAGGAATGAAGAATATGCAACATGGGAGATCCCTCCAAGTTCTAGATCCCTCCCACTACTGTAGAACTTGTTGCTCAGCTAACCAGCCAATCAGAAAACAGTCCTAGACCTATTTTCTGGCAGGCAGGGTTTTCTCGGTGAGCCCTGCCAGACGCCCGACAGCCCAAAACCCGGGCGTCGTCCGTTTTGCCTGAAAACTGGACCATACCATAATACCAACGCTGCAAATGCACTCGTGCACTCAGAATCAGCTAGAATAATAGAAGCAAGGAGTTATGACTGCCCGAACCCAGGTAGTGCCTACGACAGTCAGCGATGCCAAACAGGGCCATACAGCAGGAGACCTGGACCCTAGGCACCGCATGATGCTGCAGAACAATGCCACAACCAGACACAACGCTAGGTGCATGCAGACAGCATCTACAGTGACAGTGACCGCCGACGGCCCGACCGCCGAGGAGGCCTGTTGATGGAGCTGAGCGCATCGCCAGGGGGAGGAGGCTCCAGCGAAGGGTGAGTGGGCCTTAGTGTGCGTCGGCTCCACCGAGCGACACTCCAACGGCGTCACGTCTCGCCGTCAGTCATCTGCACGCCGATGTACACAAGCAGGGAGGACACAACAGAGTACGATGAGAGACGGACGAAAACCAACACTCCCGCATGACGCACAGGCGTAGTGCACATGTGCGGGCAGAGACACAGTCAACGACCAAACTCCCCCAGGCCAAGCAGAAATGCAAGCAGGGACAGAGAGAGTCACTCATGGATGCATGCCGAATGAACACTCAGCCTTCTTGAATAAGTCGCGCTTTAGTGCCTTGGTTAAGAAGTCAGCCAACTACCGTGTTGTCTCAACCCACACGACGCTGATGCTCTTGTCATGCAACAACGAACGCACATAGTGATAATCAACGTTATGTGCTTTTTGCGTGTGTGATGCACGCCGTCATTGTCGACGATGGCCATGGCACTCTCATTGTCACAATGCAACGTGATGGATGCGAGAGACTGACGCAACTCGGACACCAGACTACGCAAGCACACACTCTCACATGCACCTGAGCCAAGAGCAACGTACTCAGCCTCAGCAGTGCTGCGTGCAATGCACCCCTGATTGCCACTGCGCCAGGACACAGCTATGCCGCCAATAAGAAAGATCCAGCCTGTGCGACTCTTACCGTCCGGAGTGCCAGCCTAGTCACTGTTGGTGTAGCCCACTGCGACAACATACGGCTGACGGCGGAACATGAGACCTCGCCGAGGAGTCGTGACGACATAGCACAATACTTGGATCACGGCCTCATAGTGGAGGTGACGTGGCTCTTGAGAAAACTGGGCCAAGATATTGACGGCGAACACGATGTCTGGGCGCGTCGTCGTCGCCAGGAACAACAGTGACCCGATGACTCGCAGGTACATGGTCACGTCAACTGGCTCCCCCATAACAGCTGGGTCAAGACTCTTCAGCTTCACCTGACCATCGAGTGACATGGGTGAGGATGCGCTCGACACGAGTGGCAGGTCCTCCGCAAAACGGGTGGATAGCGTATGCACATAGGCGGCCTGATGGATGTGCAAGACGCCCTGGGAGCGATCATGCTTGAGCTCCATGCCCAGGAAGACTCTGGCAGATCCGAGATCCTTCATCTGATAGGTGGCGTGCAGCAAGTCCTTAACACACTAGATGGCAGCTGTGTCTGGCGACACAATGAGGAGATCATCGACGTAAACCAGAACTGTGGCGAAAGTCTGGCCTTGCGAATTGACAAATAGTACGGGGTCAGCGGTGCTGCGCTGGAGTCTGCCTCGAAGGAGCGTGCTGCTGATTTCTTGGTTCCAGTACCGAGGCGACTGATTGAGGCCATACAGGGGCTTACACATTCGCCAGACTCTCCCAGCGCCATCGACGAAGCCCGGGGCCTGCACCATGTAGAGCTCCTCACCCTCCAGTGAACCATGGAGAAATGCGTTGCTCACATCCATGTGATGCAGCTCCCACCCATGCTGGGCGACCAGGCGGAAAAGCGCCCGGCAAGTGGAGAACCGGCCAAGTGCAGCAAAGATCAGGTCGTAGTCGACCCCAGGAATCTGGGCAAACCCCTTGGCTGTAAGGCGGGCCTTGTACTTGTCCAAGGACCCGTCGGGCTTCCACTTGCGCCGAAAGACCCACTTGGCGCTGATGGCCTTCCGACGTGGAGGAAAGCCGGCGAGGTCATACACATGGTGCTGTCGGACAGCGACAAGCTCATCGACGCAAGCAGCGTCCGAGTGTGCAGCCTCATGAGAGGCTTGTGCCTCACGCAGGGTGGTTGGGTCCTCCGGGCGTGCTGTGGAGGGGACTGAGAGAGCGTGTGCATCACGAGCCCCAGGTGGGATGCGCGCCAGTGTAGCCACGACAGCGTGCTGATGCTCGTGATGGAGCACAGCGTAGCCCAGTGCAGAGCCCGGGTGAAGGTCTGCAATGATGGCCGAGGTGGTCAAGCCGAGGGCCTTGGTGCCAGGGTCCCCACTCACGACCGTGGGAGTGGAGGAGACACGTGGGGCCACGGGGGGTCGAGGCACCACGGAGCGCGGTGCGACGGTCTACGCGCTCACTTACAGTCTTGGTCGGAGGCCGTCGCCTGGGCCACGTGTGTAGCGTGGCAGGGCAGGCGATGGCACTGAGTCTGACGGGCCAATGGAGGCGGACGGGGTTGATGGCTCGGAGGGGCCGGCGGATGCGACCGGGGTCGCTGGCCCGGAGGGGCCAGCGGGCGCAACTGGAACTGCCGGCCCGGAGGGACCAGCGGACGCAACTGGGGATGCTGGCCCGGACGGGCCAGTGGACACGACTAGGGCTGCTGGTCCGGAGGGACCAGCAGAGGCGACTGGGGCCGCCGGCCCGGAGGGGCCAGCGGACGAGACTGGGGCTACTGGTCTGGAGGGACCAGCAGAGGCAACTGGATCTGTCGGCTCAGAGGGACCAGTGGACACGACTAGGGCCGCCGGCCTGGAGGGGCCAGCCGACGCGATTGGGGGTGCTGGTCCGGAGGGACCAGCAGAGGCGACTGGGGCTACCGGCTCATAAGGACCAGTGGACACCACTAGGGCGACTGGGGCTGCCGGCTCAGAGGGACTAGTGGACATGACCGGGGCCGCCGGCTCGGAGGGGCCAGCGGATGCGACTGGGGCTGTTGGTTCGGAGGGACTTGTAGAGGTGACTGGGGCTGTCGGCTCAGAGGGACCAGTGGACACGATTGGGGCCGCCGGCCTGGAGGGGCCAGCGGACGCGACTGGGACTGCTGGTCCAAAGGGAACAGCAGAGGCGACTTGGGCTGCCGGTTCAGAGGGACTAAGGGATGTGTCACCCGGAAGCGGCAGGACGAAGGACAGACTCACCACTCCCCCCCGCGACGGGATAGATACGGACAAGCCGAACCGAATGAGGTCGCGAGGAAACATGTCCTCAAAGAAGAGGGCATCCCGGGACTCGACGATGCAGTGATGGGATGGATCTCAGAAGTGTCAGGCCTTCGACTGACGAGAGACACTAAGGAAGGTGCAGGGACATCTGCGGGGGGGCGAGCTTGCCGCCCTGCTGCAGGGCGGGCAGCCACACAATGGCCACTCAGCCCCAGACGCGAGCCGGGTGGAGGTCAGCTCGCTGACCACACCAATGCTGGTACGGCGTGGACTAGCGAGGAAGGGGACTGTGGGGAATCCGGTTGCAGACCCAGGTTATGTAGGCCATGGCTTCAAAATAGAAGCCATTGAAGAGACCGGACTCGACTGGCATGGTGCGGACGACGTCGGCCATGGTACAGTTCCATCATTTAGAGACACCGTTTTGGGCGGGCATGTAGGGCGCGGATGTCTCATGGTGGATCCCGCGGGAGGCGAGAAAGGTTGTGGCCTCACCCATGTACTCACCACCGCAATCGGAGCAAAAGCGGTGAAGAGAGCGGCCACACTCGCGCTCCGCGAGGACAAGCCAGTCCTGGATGGCTCGGGCGACATCGCTCTTCTGCCGAAGGCAGAAGACCTAGCGGTAGCGAGAATAGTCGTTAGTGAGTGTGAGGACATAGCGGCCGTGCTCGCCGACGGACTCGGTAGGAAGAGGGCCCATGATGTCGGAATGGACAAGATCAAGAGGGGCGGACGCACGGGAGGAAGACAAAGGATACGTGGACCGGTGCATTTTCCCTTGAGTGTAGTTTATGCACTCAGTGGGGCACGGGAGGGGGAAAGTCTCCGGGTTAAGGCCCTTGGCCGGTTGGGTGCGGAGCATGCTGTATACGGCGGCAGAGTGGACGTGGCAGAGGCGGCGGTGCAAGAGGTGAGTGTGTTTAGGAGAAAGCGTACTGGTGACAAACACATGGCCTGTGGCGGCCGACGGGGAGGAGATGGAAGGAGAGGAGGAGAGGTGAGGTACATGCCACAGGTTGCCACAGGCGGTGGCGTGCAGTACGAAAAGACCAGATGAACGCAGCGACTCAGTGCCAACACCACGCGAGTGCACAACGTCCATGCTCATGCGGTCAAGGGCACTGTCGGACAGGAGGCTGAGCACGAGACCACGGACGAAGAGGACATCGGTCAGAAAGATGTCACCGGAAGGACCACGGAAACAAACGACGCCAACACCACGGACAGGCAACACCTGGCCAGAGCCCGTCCGGACACCGGAGACATCGCCAACAGGACCGAGCATACTAAAGGCCTCACGAGAGACCGTCATGTGATGCGAGGTCCCGGAGTCGATGATCCAGGTCTCAGCAGGGTCCTGGACCGGGGTCGCCAGATCGCTAACGGTCACATGGCACCAAGCAAGGGATGCGGACGCGGTGGAAGGAGGCGAGAACCAAGACTGCCAATCATCAAGCCATGCAACATCGTCATGGGAAGGGCCAGCGGAGGCAATGGGAGATGATGAGACAGACGAGGAAACGGGACACGACCGTAGCCCAGTCTCAGTCATGCAGGGGTGGGCAGGAGAGCAGGAAGTGATACAACTCGTACTTCCCTGGGGAGGAGGGGTGGCAGGCCGAGCTGGATCGTGATGAAATGCTCCAACAGACGCTCACGGGAGGACGACCCGGGAGTGTAGACGGAGTGCGGGATGATGGCACCGGAGCCCGGGTAGAAGGAGGACTGTGCTGCGGTGCTTGTGTCGGCTGGACTGGCGAAGCAACTGGAGTGGTGGAGTTGCTGGATGAGGCCGAAGTGTCAGAGTCGGCGACAGCTACGGCGGCAGAGGCGAGACGGCGCTCTCGCTGGCGACGCATGGTGGCGATGACGCACGCCTTGTTCCTTGGTTCAGGGCACGTGTACCACCCGTGCCCGGGCTGGCCACAGTTGTGGCAGACCGAGCCTCCACCGCTGGACCCGGTCGATGGTCGCTACTGCTACTGTTGCTGACCCTTGTCTTTCTTGTTCCGACGCTTCTTCTTCCCCGACGAGGATGAGGAAGCTCCGACGGGGGAGGCAACGGCCACAAAGACGACGACAGGGGAAGCGAGAGCCTTCATGCACTGGAGGCGGGACTCCAAACGAGCTTCCTCAATCCGGTGGAAGAGCTCGTATGCCCAAGGCATGAGGGTGCCCTGGGCCGCCATGGTTGAGAGGACGTCGTGAGAGTAGTGGACAAAGACGTCCGCGTATGCATTGGTGGTACCGCGCTTGATGGTAAGGAGCGCGGCCAGAGGAGGTGGGGCAAAGGTCCCGAGGTGACAAAGGATGTCCTCCGCCCGCTGCCAGTAGGAGGTGACCGTCTCAGTCTCCCCCATGTGCAGGGAGTTGAACTCCCGCAGCAGGCGGTTGGTCTCAGCCTCGCTAGACTGGCGATGAGGAAAAGTGAGGATGTAACACGCGGCTGTAGGGTCTGGGGTGGCGCCAGCGGTGAAGTCACCTAAGAAGGGCTCGAGGGCGAGGTGGGAAGCCGGAGGGGCGACAGGGACTAGAGCACGGACAGCACGACCAGCGTCATATAACTGGTTGGCCAGGGTGGCGTCATACGGCAGGGTGTAGTATGCCCATAGGCCCTCACCCTACGCCCAGATCCGGAAGCTGAGCTCCCAGTTCTGGAACTGCTCGCTGGCTTGAAGCGGCGACGGCGGCGTCTCAAAGTCCTTTTGCCTGTGGCTGGCACCCAGAGTGGGGCCAAGGACAGAAGTCACTGTTTGCCGCTGGCGCTGAGTCTGCTGCTACGCCAAGTAGTGCGTGATAGCTGACACAGCCGGGCTGGCGTACCCTGGAGGGATGAAGGATGGCGGCTCACTGGTGGCAGTCTGAGAGACCAACGAGTGCAGTGCCACAAGCTGCTACGTCAGGGCGGCGAGCTATTGTTGAAGAACAACGAGGGGGTCAGGGTTTTCGCCAACAACGCCAGAGGGCTGCTGCCACTACTGTTGCTGCTTTTGTTACTGCTGCTGCTGCTTCTTCTGCTGCTCTTGCTACTGCTACTGCTCGTGCTACTGTTACTGCTCCTGCTGCTCCTTCTGCTCCTGTTGCTGGTGCTACTGGTGCTGCTGCTGCTCTTGTTGCTGCTACTGCTGCTCTTGCTGTTACTGCTGCGGTTACTGCTGTTGTTGCTCGTGTTACTACTGCTGCTGCTGCAGCTGCTACAAGAAAAGGGGGATGGGGGTCACCCCAACAAAGGAGGACCCCTTTCCAGTGGGACTATCAGCCATGGTTTGATGCCCTTTTGTTTTGTTTGTTTTTGTGCTTGTTGTTGATGTCAGCAGTGAAATCAGTTGAGGGCGGTGGACGTCCTGTCCACACTTAGGTTTTCTTCCCCTTTACCTTGCTCCCCCTTTTTTGTGTGAAGTGATGACGTCAATACTGACGTCAAAAGCGGGATGCTGACGTCAGCAGTGGCGGTTGTTGGGGCCGTTGCTGCAGCTGCTGTTGCTGTTGCTGCTGTTGCTGCTGCTGCTGTTGTTACAGCTGTTACTATTGCTACTGCTGCTGCTGTTGGTGCTACTGCTCCTGCTGCTGCTGCTACGGCTTTTGCTGCTGTTGCTACTGCTGCTGCAACTGCTGCTGCTGCTGCTGCTGTCGCTGCGGCTGTAGTTGCAGCAGAATCTATTGCTATTGCGGGCTGCTGCGACTGCTATGGCTGCTGTAGCAGCAAAGGCAGCTGCTGCAGCTGCGACAACGAAGCTTGTGGGGTGGGGGATTTTTTCTCTTGCGTTTCTTTTATTATCTCCTCTCGTCTGTCACAGCGGGCAGCCGTCCACTGTTGGATGCGAGAAGCGGGCTACTGCTTGTTGGCAGCAAGTTGCTGCTTACTGGCAGCGAGCTGGTGCTCGTTGGCAGCAGTGGGCTGCTGCTCACTGCTCCCTCGCTGCGGGTAGCGAGCAGCGACAGCCGCTACTGGCTGCTGTTGGCAGCTGCTCATTGCTGCTGCTGCTACAGCTGGCTGCTACTGCATGCTGCTGCAGCTACTGCTTACTGCCTATTGCTACTCGCTGCTATTGCGAGCTGTTGTTACGGGCTGCTGCTGCGGGTGGTTGCTGCTGCGAGCTCTTGCTACGGGCTGCTACTGCTGCGAGCTGCTGCATCTGCCTGCTGCTACTGCTGCACGCAGCTGCTGCTGGCTCCTGCTACCACTGCTCGCTGCCGTTGCCTGCGGCTGCCGCTGCTACAAACTGCTGCTGCTGCGTGCTGGTGCCAGTCACTGCACCTGGGTGATGTTGCAGCGTGCGTCGTCGACCGCAGGTGTCGGATGCGGCCTGCCGCTCACCTCCTCGTGCTACGCGTGGGGGTCAGCGCTGTCGAAAAATTTCGGCAGCATTTCCCCTGGCCCAGTGGCCGTGGGAAAAAGTCTGACGCCGCCACCAGGCAGGTCAATGCTGCCGAAAAAAACCTGGCAGCACTTCCCCTGCACTGGCGCGTATGCGGGTCCACCGGCGTTGTATGGCACCCGTACGCCAGTCTTCTGCTGTTGTTGCTACGCTCTGGCTAAGATACCAAACTGGAAAACCTAGGCTCCAGGTTGGGACAGTGGCGTTCATGATGTAGCGTGCGGGCTTCCACGCTCGTTGCTCAAGTCTGTTGCCCCCTCAGTCTGCTGCTCTAGAGTCTGGAAGCTCTGGGTTTGTTACTCAGAAACGCGTGCGCCAGTGTTAGCGCCAGAAAGCAGCTGAAAACTGAAAGTGACTGATTAGGAATGAAGAATATGCAACAATGGGAGATCCCTCCAAGTTCTAGCTCCCCTCCTACTAGTGTAGAACTTGTTGCTCAGCTAACCAGCCAATCAGAAAATAGTCCTGGACCAATTTTCTGGCAGGCAGGGTTTTCTCGATGAGCCCTGCCAGACGCCCGACAGCCCAAAACCCGGGGGTCATCCGTTTTGCCTGAAAACTGGACCATACCATGATACCGACGTTGCAAACGCAGTCGTGCGGTCAGAATCAGCTAGAAAAGTAGAAGCAAGGAGTTACGGCTGCCCAAACCCAGGCAGTTCCTACGACAGTCAGCGATGCCAAACAGGGCCATACAGTAGGAGACCTGGACCCTAGGCATCGCATGATGCTGCAGACGCAATGCCACAACCAGACACAACGCTAGGTGCATGCAGACAACATCTGTAGTGACAGTGACCGCCGGCAGCCCGACCGCCGAGGAGGCCTGCCGATGGAGCTGAGGGCATCGCCAGAGGGAGGAGGCTCCAGCGAAGGGTGAGTGGGCCTCAATGTGCGTCGACTCCACCAAGTGACACTCCAACGGCGTCACGTCTCGCCGTCAGTCATCTGCACGCCAATGTACACAAGTCGGAAGGACACAACAGAGTATGATGAGAGACGGACAAAAATCAACATTTGACAGTTGCTGGTGGATGGAGCCACCACTCGTTGGTGCTCCACCGCAAGCCGGATCCGCATAAAGGGATTTACACGAGCATGAACATGACCGAGTTGTTACAGTAAGCTGTACAAACAGAGAAAGACGAATGACATCACAACACTCATGACCCGATGCTACGCATGTGTATCTAACTGCGCAACGAGATGTTTGATCATCAATACGTAACACCCCACTCTCACTCACTCTGAAGCAAAGGGTAAAGCCCGACAAAGCAAATGGGTCAGGAACTCGGTTCGTTGCATGTTCATGTAGACCCAGATGATGGAGATCACCTATCGCTCCACAAGATCACGTACAAAGTGATGCTCAATAGCATTGTGTTTCTTCCGTGCATGAACTAAGAAGATGCGTGGAAACTTCCTAGGGACACAGCCGCCGACTAGGTGCCAATGCCTGGTCAGACGGTGACGAGAGTCACAAGTCATGCACACAACGGCAAGGGTCTGGCTAGGAGACACAAGGCAAAGTGTCAGAATGCCTCAATAGCATTTGCAGAGAGAGATGACAAATGACAGGTCCATGGCATAAGTACCTGCCGCGGCGCACGTCGGGTGTCGCACGCAGGAGTGCAAGATCTGTCCTAAAATCGGCCCAAAACCACTGTTTTGGCCGTAACTCTACGCAAACATGTCAGAACGCTACGCCGTCTAGACCTAGACATTTCGAATCACAAGCTGAACGCTAAAACTGATCACATGCATGCATCCGGCATCAAACGGTGGACACACAATGCAAAAACATGCAAATCGGGCCCATGACCAGTCCACCTATAAACCCCTGCGTGTTGCAGAAAAACTGCATGAGGTCCCGGGCAGCGTCCAGAGCTCTGGAATGGTCATCGGTCAGCTCCAAGCTGGTAGTCCACCACGAGATTACACACCGGTACCACCAGGGTCCGCATTGTTGAAGTTTGATTGCCACTCACAACTCTATGCCCCTTTGCCTCCCACACTGTGCACACACATGTATAGATTAAGTAGCAATGGTCCTACCTACGAAGCTTCAGGCGAGCCCATTGTGGCTGGAGCCTCTGATGCCATCATACTGATGCTGGACCCAGGAGTGCCCTGTGACACATGTGTGACTGTTGCATGTTTTTCTCTATGACTCTGCGATGTGGTCGTTAGTAGGGCTCGTACATTCTCACTGTCGTGCCCTCCGTTTTTTCCTTCTTGCCTTGAGTGCTTTGGGGGAGCTGCTTATTTCATGGGTGCTGATCCTTAGGGGGCCACCGTGCCCGTCTTGACCGTGCGCTGGTGAGTAGCCGCCCTCGGAACATTCCGAGTGGTCGGGCGCAGCCCCCGGGTGGCGGCACTAGCCCAACCAAGCGTGATGCTTGGTGTGGATCCGTGCTCACCGGTGTGTACTTCCCTCGCTCGCTCCCCCTCACTTATTCGTTTCTCGATGTAAGCTGCAAATGGTTGTAAGAAAGTCTCGACCGCATCCATGGCGTATCTCGCGCTTCATGCCTTGTTCCACTCCGCTTCATGTAACACATACAGGAAGCTTTCTAGCAACTACTGGAATCAGAGCAAGTAGGGATAGCCCCCTGCGATGAGTGCATCGTGGACCTGTGTGTGAGGCGCCAAGAGTCTCTCGGCAACAGTTGCGGTGCCTCAAGCGTCGCACTACCTCTTCTGGCCTGCCGTCTCTTCGGCTAGCCCATCTGTTCATCCTCGCGTGGCCATCTCGCCACCCCTTCCCATCATGCACGATTTTGTTCTCGCCCCGCCCATGTCACCATTGCGCCCACAGCACCATCTTTCACTCCCCGCTTCTGTCGGGACTCGGAGGCTAGGTTCTCTCACCTCCACCTCGCGTGCTCTACTCTCGGCCCACTGGCGCATATTGAGTGACGTACGCTCCTCGTGTGGTGTGACATCAAGGTTGGTGCGATTACCGCACCCCTAATCTGCAACAATGTTGCCCTAGTCGTCACCCACAGCAGCGACTGACGTCACCTGTTCGGCAGCCTCCTAGGCACTGGCCCTCTTCCCGCAGCGACGTGTTGTCTCTACATCTCCCTATGTTCTGTTCCCTGCATCACACTGTGCTCTATACCCCTGACGATCTTCCACCGTCACCACCACAGTCACCAAGGATGCAACTACCTCGCAACCCCCAGCCGACTGAACTTGCAGCTGCTCCTACTCCAACTTCTCCTCCTACCGCAACAGGATCTAACGAGACATCTACCGTACTCGAGGTGTCTGCTGTCATCCCCATTCTCCCGGTCCACACCGAATCAATTGGGCTAGGAGGCGTTGTTCTTGACGCATTTGCTGGTGCCGCGGCTACCTTCGCAGCTACAGCCAGGGCCTGCCGTGCTCCCACGCAGACAACCGTTGGCCGTGCAGTTGAGGCATACGCATAGACTGCTGCCTCGCTCACTCTGCTTGCAGCAGCTACTGCAAAAATTGCCACCCTGATCACAACAGCAGCAACATCTATTGCCACAGCAGCCTCCACTACAGAAGACGTCACCTCCAGCGCTGTTGGATCCATTCGAGCATCCACAACAACTGCAGTGCTGACGCCTACTGGTGCTCCTCGCGACGTCACACCACACATCACCACCGGCGTTCTGGTGGCATCAGCTTCAGCTGCAGTGGCCGGAGCCGCTGCTACGGGGCTCTTGTGTCTCACTGTGGCAATCGCAGGTTGGGTGGCTGTCCTGTTCTCCTCGGCCGCAGCTATTGTCCCCCTGCTCTTCACCCTTCTTCCGCGTCACCAACCCGGTGAGCACTACATTGCACAGTGTCACATTGTACCTTCCCGCACTCTCTTGCACTCTCCTACATTCTCTTGTCACTCCACCTGCATTCAAGGCTCCATTCTCTCATCATGCTTGCGCCCGAGGATTCTATAGAGGCCCTCCAGGCCGCTCTTAGTGAGGCACAAGCAGAGCGCCAAAAAGCTGAGGATGAGCTTCATCAGAGCACGAGCTAGCGGCCACAGTGGCCACATTTGTCATTGAGCGGCTACGTGCCATTCCAGGCTTAGCTGCAGTCCTTCCTACTATAGAGTCCGGCTCGGCAGGTTTGTCTGCTCCCCCTAGTGGTGCTGTTGCCAACTCCTCTTCTCCCTTTCTCTCAGCAGCAGCCTTCACCCGTGCTCTACTCCCAACTTGGCAGAAAGACTTCGAAACACCACCACCACAGTTTACTTCTAAACTCACTTTCACATCCTAGGAGACGTGCTTCAGCGCATGGGCCCAGGGTGAGCTACTTTGGGAGTAATAATCTCCTGCCAAGCCGCCGTTTGTACCACAACCAGCAGAGGCTGCTCGCGATGTGAGAGCCTTCATTAACGCAGGACCCGAGAATCTTCTTCATGATATTGGTACTTATAACGCAGACCCTTCCCGCGGCACCCCTGCTGATCCCATCGGCACCTATACTCTCATCCGCCGCCGCAAAACAGTGACTGGGCACGCTGTCTAGAGTGCTCTCACTGTCCAGGTGAACACCTTGCAGATGCGAGCAGATGAGACGTTAGATGAGTATTGGGCGCGCAGTCTGCGCCTGCTGCGAGACCTTGGCAGGGCCGCTCTCAGCCTGCTTGTCCATTATTTCTGGCCTCATTTCTGAGCTTTCTGACTTGTATCTTCACGTCACTCAGACAGAACTCGAGCACCTTGCCCTTGCACATGTTCCTACTGATTCCCCACCTGGGATTGGCTCCCTCTTTGATTTCAGTGCCTCGCGTATCACCGACTAGTGGAACTCCTTGCAGAACAAGCGCATGCACCGTGCTGCGCTGGGTGCTGTCGCCACCTCCTCCTCTTCCTCCTCTACCGCAGCCTCTTCTTCCTCCTCCTCTTTGCAAGCTGTAGTGCACTCCACTCAGAGTACCCCTCGGGGAGGGGGTGGTGGTTCCAGCCGTGGTGGCAGCCGAGGGAGCAAAGGATGTGGGGGCGGTTGCGCTGGCAAGAACTCCGACCCCACTGGCTGTTGGAACCACCTGCTGGAACTGTGGCGCCTCTAGCCACTCTGCGCCAAAATTTCCTGCTCCTCGCAACGATGCACGCCTGGCCTCCTCCATGCGTGTCCACTTGGCCCGCACCGGTGTTACCGCCTCCTCTGCCGCTGCCGCCGTGATGGTCGCACCCTCCTCATCCTCTTCCTCTGCCCAAGCACTCTTCACCACTTTTCCCCCCTTCAACCAACAACTCCTGCTCCCAGCCCATGGGGCTGGATTCCTCCTCCATCCGGCCCTCTATTCTACGAAATCCCGCCCTCTCACTACTCTGTGCCCCACTGGGCTCGAGACGACGGGCACTTCTCCGACTGCTCCTCCGACCGCTCCTCGGAAAGCTCCTTTGATTGCCACGACGAGGAATGTACTCTTGAGCGTCGGCTGGCAGAGCTGCTTCACCAATGCTCTGAGGGAGGTGAGAGTGTGAGTTGGCAGTCCCATGTGTCTGTCAGTGATTTTGAGGTCACTCTTTGTGGTGCATCCTCTGGTTGTGTCTAGGGGGACTTGCCTGATGATCGTGCCTGAATTGAGGATTGGCAGTGTCATACGTTCCTCACTCATCTTGTTTGCTCATCCTCCCTTGCTGCCCGTGGCAGTGTCACTGTATGCCTTGTCCTACCATCCACTCGTGCCTCTCTTGGCCTCTAGATCATTGACTCTAGGGCCACGCACCACATGACCCCCTGTCGTTCCTCCTTTGTGTCCCTTGGACCCGTTCAGTCTGTCCGCTCTGTGCGCACAGGCTCTGGCCAGCTTCTCCCTGTTCAAGGTGTTGGTGTTGTCTACTTTGTTGGTCCAAGTGGCATAGTCTACCTTCTTGACGTGTTGTACGTGCCTGATCTTGAAGTCAGTCTTCTCTCTGTGACCACCCTTGACGACCAATGCATGGACTTCTCATCCAGCCGTGGCCTTGCCTCTATCTCTCTGCACTCGTCTGGCCGTGCCGTTCTTCGTGGCATGCGGTGTGATTGCCTGTTCCGTATCCCGCTCACGTTGCCCTCGTCTTCCGCTGCTTTTGCTCTCGTTCATGTCGCCCCATCCTTGTCTCCTAAGCATGCTGATCTCCTACATCGTCGCCTCTACCACATTCACACTGCCGCCATCCAGCGCCTTCTTCGCCTTTGGCACACCCTCGGCCTCGATCCAACCACGTTTGCTCCACCCTGCACGACCGTCTCTCTTGACTGTGTAAGTGGGAAAATGCACCGTTCCCCTTTCTCCACCTGTGAGTCCTCTACTTCGCACCCTCTTGACCTTGTCCACGCTGATGTGATTCGTCCTTTGTCCCATGACTTCCTTGGTGGTCTCAGCCGCTACATCCTGTGCTTAACTGATGACTTCTCTCTCTACCGTTGGGTCTTTGCCCTTCGTCACAAAAGTGATGTCACTGTTGTCCTTGAGTCCTGGCTCTTGCAGGCCGAGCGTGCCTATCTCCGTCCCTTGCGCGTGTTTTGCAGCGACCGCGGTGGTGAGTTCTTTGGTCCCACCTCTCGCTTCCTTGAGTCGCGTGGTGTCCAGCCTGAATCCTCTGCCCCTTACACCCCCCAGCAAAATGGTGTCTCTGAACGCTAGAACCGCACTCTCACTGATGGTGTTCTCTCTCTCTCCTCTCTGCCTCCAGGCAATCCCCTCTCTTTGCCTTTGAGGCCATGTCCTACATGACCTGGGTCTGGAACTGTGTCCCTCATGACTCCCTTCCACACTCTGTCACTCCCTTTTAATGTTGGACTGGTCAGCGTGCTGACCTCCATCTTGTACGCGTTTGGGGTTGTATTGCCTCTGTGTGGGTCCCCACTGACCAACGGGACGGTAAACTATCTCCTCATGGTCGGCTCTGTATCTTTCTAGGTATCTCTCCATTCTCCAAGGCATAGCACTTTTGGGACCCTTCCCAGTGCCGCGTCCTTGAGTCTCGTGATGCGCTCTTCTTTGAAAACTTGTTTGAGCATGACTCTCCCCGCTTTCATGGGTCCCTCTCTCCGTCCTCTGGGGGTGGGGGTGGTCCCCTGCCCTCTGGGCCTCCTGCTCTCCCCTCTGGATGTCCCTCGACTCCCTTTGTTGCCAAGGAGACGGAGCGGAGTTCAGCCTTATCCTCGTCGCCCTCGCTGTCCTCCGCTCCTTTGGCCTCACCTCCCACTTGTTCGTCTTCTGACTTTACCAATGCTGCCTCTCTTGAGCTCTCTGCTTCATCACCCGCTGCCTCGTCCTCTGGCCCTCCAACCGGCGCTATGTCTCCACCGCAAATTCTCTCCAAACTGGTGGATCCTGTTGACTCTCCACCTTTGTCTGTGCAGCCGCTCCACACTGCTCCTTCCCCCTCCGTACGTGTGCTGTCCATCCCACCGGTTTCACCCTACACTCGTGGTGGGTGCCTCCGGACACTTCCCTCTCAGTCTCATCCCGTTATCTCTGGTGACCTTGGTCTTCGTGCTCCTGGGCCTTGCCACCTCTTCCCTATCCACAACGATATATGTCATGCATCCTTCTACCGCGCTTGGCTACTGTCTTGTCGAGGAAGAGTTCCACTTAGCTCTATCCTCATCTGTAGCTGGGTACGTTGCATCGTGCTTCGCTGCCGCTGGGCTACCTCCTATGCCTCCCGAACCCTTAACTATGTAGGCAGCTTGCACGGCCTCAGACTCCTTGTTTTGGGAGCAAGCCATGAAGGCCAAACTCGATGCATTGTCTGAGCATGGTGTGTACGAGCTTGTCGACCTCCCACCGGGTCGCAAAGCAATTGCTGCCAAATGGGTGTACAGTCGCAAGCTGAATCCTTGCAACACAGCTGAACGGTACAAAGCTCGTCTCACTGCAAAAGGATTTTCTCAAATCCCTAGTGTTGACTTTGACAAGACCTTTGCCCCAATTGGTCGTTACAGTACAGCCAGAGCTATTATAAGCCTGGTCGCTCAGCGTGACTGGGAACTTGAGCAGATGGATGTCCACAATGCCTTTCTCCATGGCAAGTTGGATGAGGAGATTTATATGGTGCAATCACCCGGCTTCTCGGATGGAACAAACCGAGTATGGCGCTTGCGCAAGACCCTTTATGGCCTGAAACAGTCCCCACGCTTTTGGAACCAAGAGATTACATCTATCCCTAAAAAAGGGGGATATAGAAGGAACACTGTGGACCCCGCACTCTTCCTTAGTGCCCCCACCAAGCCACTTGTCGCCATCCTTGTCTTCGTGGACGACCTTCTCATTGCCTCTCTTGATGTTGCATCTGTGGCGACGGCCAAGACCCTGCTACAGGCGGCATACAAGATGAAGGATCTTGGTCCAGCTAGCATCTTTCTGGACATGGAGTTAGAACGTCATCATGGTCGTTGCACTTAGCACGTCCATCAAGTTGCGTATGTGCGCAGCCTGGGGGAGCGCTTCGCCCCACTCCTCACATCAGTCCCCAGAGCGTCCACTCCCATGACACCCGCTGGTCAGTCATTACTGAACTCTCTGGAGGTGTCCAAACTGGGGGAGATAGTCGATGTGACCGATTACCTCCATGTCATTGGCTCCTTGATGTACCTCGCCACGACCACCCGCGCTAATGTGGCGTTTATTGTGAAATTTTTGTCCCAGTTCTCTGAGTGCCCCCGTGAGCATCATCTTGAGGCAACATTGCGGGTAGTGCACCACGCTCTCTCCACCCCTCACGTTGGACTGTACTTTTGTGCACAGCCCTCAGTCCTGGTGGACAACTTCATAGAGAGTGACTGGGTGCATAACTTTGATGCTCGCAGTCAAACAGGATACACCTTTCTGGTCGGTGGCACTACAGTCTCTTGGAAAAGCTGCAAACAAGGGTGTGTTGCACGCAGCTCTACAGAGGCTGAGTATGTTGCTCTTGGTGCAGGCACGTGTGAGGCTATTTGGCTGTGTCCTTTGCTATAACAACTGCGTGTACCCATCCATTGCATCACTCTGCGCTGCGACAACCAAAGCACAAAGGCCATGGCTGAAAACAGCGGCATGCATCACTCACGCACCAAGCACATCAATGTGGAGCATCATTTTGTTCGTGAGTGCATTGCTGCTGGCATCGTCCAGGTTGCTTGGGTGGACACACGTTCTCAGAGGGTTGACTTTCTCACGAAGGCCCTAAGTCGTAATGTCTTCAAAAGTGCTATTCACTCCGTTAGCCTCATCTGTCCGCATGATCCAGGTTGATTGGTTCTGGTACATCTCTGCCACCTCTTGTGATTTCCCCTTTTGTTGTCCTCTCATGTGTGTGGGTTGGTTGCCTGCTTGTCATGGGGGAGTGTTGAAGTTCGTCGGCCACTCACAACTCCATGCCCCTTTACCTCCCACACTGTGCACACACATGTATAGATTAAGTAACAATGGTCCTACCTGGGAAGCTTCAGGCGAGCCTGTTCTGGCTGGAGCCTCTGATGCCTTCACATTGCTGCTGGACCCAAGAGTGCCCTGTGGCACATATGTGACCGTTGCATGTTTTCCTCTATGACTCTGTGATGCGGTCGTTGGTAGGGCTCGTACATTGTCACTGCCTTGCTCTCCCTCTTTTCCTTCTTGCCTTGAGTACTTTGGGGGAGCTGCTTATTTCATGGGTGTTGATCCTTAGGGGGCCACCATGCCGGTCTTGACCATGCGCTAGTGAGTAACCGCCCTCGGAATACTCCGAGTGGTCGGGCTCGACCCCTGGGTGGCGGCACTAGCCCAACCAAGCATGATGCTTGGTGTGGATCCGTGCTCAATGGTGTGTACTTAACTTGCTCGCTCCCCCTTACTTATTGTTGTCTTGGTGTAAGCTGCAAGTAGTTCTAAGAAGCTTCCTAGCAACTACACGCATCAGGGATCTGCAAGAGTACGGATACGACTGAGTGGTCACAGTAAAGTGTACAGGTCGACAAGAACGTAACAAATCAAGAGACTCCCCCATGACCCGATGGTACGCATGTCCATACACGTGCAGCACTGAGACGAGTACAACAACGAGTGCAAAGAAAGATGTGACACGGACACAGACACACCCCACACTCAACTTCTCTCAGGCAAGGGGCGAAGCCCAACAGAACGAATGGCCACCAAAAACTTTTCGGGTGCTAGTGCCTTCATCAAGAAGTTGGCACGCTGCATGTCGGTGCCAACCCATATGACGGAGATCACGTGTTGCTCCACCAGATCACGCACAAAGTGTTGCTCAACCACAATGTGCTTTGTGCAAGCGTGAAAGACATCAGAGCTCTCCGCAATGGCAAGAGCACTTTGGTTGTCGCAACAAAGCACAATGGCAGGTACTGACTGACCCAGCTCAAGGAATATGCGCTGTAGCTATGCGGCCTCAGCAGCCCCTACACCCAGAGCAACATACTCTGCCTCCGATGAGCTACGTGTAATGCAACCCTGCTTCCTACTACGCTAGGACGCAGCGGTACCACCGAGCAGGAACACGTAACCGATGCGACTGCGTCCATGTGGGCTCCAGGCCTTGTAGCTATCCGTGTAGCTGTCAAGGACCACCGAACATTGACGGCAAAAGTAGATTCTGAGGTGCGGTGTGGAGACCACATACTGCACCACTTGCACAGGCGCGTGAAGGGCTCTAACGCATGAAGCGTGCGAGAATTGGGCAAGGAGGTTGACAGCAAAGGCGATGTCAGGACGTATGGTAGTGTCCACGTATACTAGAGATCCGATGAGATGGAGGTACAAGGTCACATCCACTGTCTCCTCCAATTGTATGGGATCGTCCACCTTTAGGGTATCCTGCCTATCAGGTGTGAGAGGTGTGGAAGCCGTGGGCAGTGCGCCAAGGAGGTCGTTGAACCACTCCCCCACAACACGTGCGTATTGGTCCTGGTGCAGCAGTAGCTTCCGATGCCTGCGGTCTTGCACGATCTCCATACCAAGAAACACTGCTGTAGGACCAAGGTCCTTTATCCTGTAAGCAGTCTAGAGGACAGCCTTGGCTTTCTTCATGGCCTCCAGTGAAGGAGATACCATTGGAAGGTTGTTGACGTAGATCAGGATGGCGGTGAACCACTCAGGCTTCCGTCGGATGAAGAGAGAGGGACCTGCCTCACTTTGTACGTATCTCGCAAGAGTCAGGGTGCCAGTGATCTCCTAGTTCCAACATCGAGGAGAATGCTTCAGGCCGTACGAGGACTTATGCAAGCGCCAGACCTTGTCGCCGTCGTCAAAGCCAGGGGGCTCAGCCACGTAAATCTCCTCATCCACAGAGCCATGGAGGAACGCATTGTTCACATCCATCTGGTGCAGTTCCTAGTCATGCTGAGCCACTAAACCAATTAGAGCTCGAGCTGAGGTCATGCGGCCGACAGGGGCAAATGTGTCACTGTAATTGATGCCCTTGATCTGAGAGTACCCCTTGACAACCAAGCGATCCTTGTGGCGTTCCAGTGAGCCATCCGGCTTCACTTTCTTGCGAAAGACCCAGTGTACCTGAATAGCCTTCTTCCCAGGTGGAAGGTCGACTAGCTCGTAAACTCTGTGCTCTCGGATTGTGCTAAGCTCATCCTTGCAGGTTGCACGCCAAGCATTAGCATCCTGTAATGAGAGAGCTTCCCTCAATGTGCCCGGTTCATGCGCCATAGAGGAAGAGCTCTGCGTGGCAAGAGCATACGCCTTAGTGTTAGGCCTGATGACCACAAGATCAGATGGTGCATCACAAGTAATATGAAACTCGCGAGTGATGAGATCCTGCCCTACGGGGCATGCTGGATGTACATCTGTGTGCTCAGTGCGGACTCTCAGGCCTGGGGCCTTTGTGCCGGGATCACCACTCGCAATGTTGCGAGTAGAGCGCCTGGGTGCAGGACCTGACACTTGCTGGACTCCGGAGTCCAATGGTCGAAGACAACCGCCAGGCTCACGGGAGTAACCTGGGCTCAAGGGGCGCACCTCAGGCTCAGGGATAGGCACGACCATAGCTGGTGAGGGCTGAGGCAAAGGAGCTGTGGTCCTTTGCCTCAGCCATCAAGATGTGTGTGTGGGAGACACGGGACTAGGTGTGACAATAGGAGCACGTGAGGCAGGTCCAAGCACAGAGGCTGGAGTACCGGTGGACAGAGGTACGGTAACAGGAGTACGCACAGGTACATGATCATGGGTACCTGTGGAGTACAAGGGAAATGGGGTAGAAGCCGGCTGTGTTGGAGAAGTCTCTAGGCTGACGTCGATGATCGCTGGGTCATCACAAGCCGGAGACCGCGAATTGGAGGGAGTTCGAACGAACACATCAGCCTAGCGAGAGGTGCTCGCAGGCGTAGACTCACCCATCCGTCGAGAAACCTCACACGTAGGAACATCAGTGACGGACAATGACATGATCGATGTCAAATCACGGTAGGAAAGGGACTCAAAGAAGAGTGCGTTGCATGAATCAATGATGCAACAATGAGCAGGATCCCAAAAGCGCCAGGCCTTCAACCACGGGCAGATTCCTACAAAGGTACACAAGCGACCCCACAGTGAGACCTTGGACCCCTGCTGGTCCTCAGTGTACCACACAGAAGCCAAGGATCCCCTGACGCGAGCGAGGCGCACATCAGTACGGTGGTCAAACCAGAGATTCTACGGTTTGAAGTGGTCCGGAAGGGAACCGTGCGGGAGGCGGTTCTAGACCCAAGTCATGTAGGAAAATCCTTTAAAAGCGAAGGAATGTGGGAGACCGCACTTAGACCGCATAGCGCAAACCACATCCTCTATGGTGCAGTTCCAGCGCTCAGAACCACCGTTCTGCTGAGGAGTAGCAGGAGCAGAGACCTTGTGAAAAATCCCGTGCTCGGCGAAGAAGCTGTCCATCTCACCAAGAAATTTGCCGCCGAGATCCGAGCGGAAGGTATGCAGCGTGTGGCAAGACTGACGCTCGGCCATCACTAGCCAGACGCGAGCAGCGAGAGTGGCATCACTCTTGTGGCTTAGGCTATAGACCCATCGCATCCGGGTGAAGTCACCAGTCGGGGCCAGGACGTTTCGACCCTGATCGGACAGAGACTCGACGGGAAGAGGATCAAGAAGGTCCGAATGGACAAACTCAAGAGGGCGAAGTACGCAAGAACGGAAGTTAGGGTAGATGGAATGGTGCATCTTACCCTGAGCGCAGAAGAGACAGTCAGTCTTGGATGGCTTCACAAAAGAATTCACGCCAAGACCGAGAGCGGGCTATGTCCGAATGAGCTTCGACACATTGTCGGAGACTACATGACATAAATGACGATCAAGCAATCGTTGGTGCTCAGGAGACAGAAAGCCAATGACAAAAACACGAGCTGAAGGGGAGGGGGAGCAAGGAGGATAAGTCCGAGAGACACGATACAGGTCATCCACAACAGAGGCACGAAGAACAATGCTGCGAGTGTCAATAGCAGTCACAGTCGTGGAGTCTGTAGTGTACTCCATAGAAAGTCCCATCAGTGTGTACGCATGTACAGAAAGCAAACTGAGCTCAAACTCAGGCAAAAACAGCACCTCGGAAAGATACAGGGGGTTGGACGGACCATTGAAACACACGACCCCAACACCCTCGATTGGGAAGGACTGACCATAGCCTGTGCAAACAGAATGAACAGACGCAAGAAGCCCGAGAACAATGAAGTCACTACGATGACAGGTCATGTGATGAGTGGCACAGGAATCGATGATCCAAGTGCCACCAGAATCACGACTAGAGGACGTCACTACACAATGGGCAATGGAACACTCGGCCTTAGACGGACGCTGGGCAGTAGGTGGGGAGGAACGACAAAGGGCACAAAGGTGAGACTCATGAATCAAATTGGTATAGCCATCGTTATCACATGCCGACTATGCCCCACACACGAGTCATCCCGAGCCACAAGAACAGACGGAAAGACAACCTGTGAACCACCCGGCTGTGACACCACACTCGCACCCCCCTGAAAGTGAAGCGCCAGAAGGTGTCGGCGCTCGGCGATGGTGCGGTCACGTGGTTCCGGGTCGATGCTGCTCGCCGGTGGTGAAGCGGGAACTCCTGCGGTCGTGGTCGCCGCGCGCCCGGAGGATGTGCTGCTCGACGTAGACCATAGTGTGTGCGTAGCCTGAAGGCCGCAAGTAATCCGTGCCCAGTCAAGTGGCTGCTGGCACTCGGTGTAGCGATGAGTGCTTCCACAGTTGAAGAAGTGAACAGAGCGTCCACTACTACTACCCAATGATAGCTGGTATTGTGACTACTGCTGGCCCGAGCCACGCCTCCTTTGTCCCTTCATCCCTTGTGGTGCTGCTTTGATATCCCGTGTCTGAGCCGATGTAATCGGGGTGGAGGAGGAAGAGGAGGACATGACAGAGGATGGAGAAGGAGACTGCAGGAGGGACGGCGGTGGTAATGAAACGACTGCTGCAGCAAGGGCAGTCTCCTGAAGAGCCACGGCTGCCTCACGGGTGGAAGTCACCTGGGGGAACAGTTGGTGCGCCCAAGGAAGAAGCTGTAGCGAGGCCAAAAAAAGGCTCCAGCACAGCGTTGTACCTTGTGAAGATGTCTGTGTGGTCAAGGTGAACTGTGAGCATGATCGTGCGGAGCGCCCACAGTTGTGTACCTCCAAAGGTCCCAAGGTGCATGTAGATGCGCATGGCGCGTCGCTAGTAGTCGGTTGCAGGCTTGGCAGGCCCCTGACAAAGGGAGTGAAAGGCACGAATGTGAGCGGCACGGGTGGCGTACGTCTCTACAGCAAGCAGGGATAATGCCATATCCCAACCCCTGTGTGGATCAGCACCGGTGCCTGTGCCGACCTCGCCAAGGAACGAGCGGAAGTCGACGACGGTCCTACGCGGCATGGCGTAAAGAAGTCCGCGCATCGCCCTAGCCGCTGTTAGCACATGTGCTCGGTCCGTAGTCTGATACGGACTGTGGTAGTAGGGCCACACTCCCTGTGAAGTGGCCCAAACCTGGAAAAGGATCTCCCAGTAGTCAAAACCGTTTTCGCTGACAGTCTCTGGGGACGGTTTCTTGAAGTCCTTGGGTTGCCGCTCCATGGGGAGAGCAACCACAAACTGAGAAGGACAAGGGATGGGGAAGATGCCGGGAAGATGGAAGTCATTGGGGTTCAAGTCAGGCAACGATCAAATATCGGGAAAACGAGATGTGTGTGGGGTTCGAGAGATCGTCTGGAGCTGGCAGTGACGCTCCTAAAACACATGAATCTCATGCTCGAGGGAGTCGCCCTCCATGCCTAACAAATCTAAATCCTCATCCCAAGGATCAAGAGGTGGCAGGTCGCATCCAACTCCTGTCTCTGGTGCTAGAGCTAACTGTTGTGTAGAGGGTGCGACACCGGCAGCTCCCTCAGAGGTCTGCCGTGGAGCCGTGGACTGATCGCGAAGAAGCTCAGTGAGAATACGGATGGCGTCACTCTGCTCCCGCTGTAGGCAACGCATCTCATCCTGTTGGCTCCGCAGGTCCTCAATAGCCTGTGAACGTGGGCTCATGACCCCTGAGGAGGAAGGAGAGGGATCTAGTATCCTTGTTCCCTTGTCACCGGATGGAGCAATGTCACCGCTCATTATGGGCCGAGATGACAACTTGGTCAGATTGCAAAAACGTCAGCGTTTCTCGACGAGTTGAAAAGCAAGAAACTTTTGACTCTCCGACCAAAAATTTGACGAAGGAAAGTGCTGACGCCAGCAGGTGGTTGCTGATGTCTGCATGACCTGATGACATCATCAAGAAAAATGCTGATGTCTGCTCCCCTCCTTTCCTTTTTATTGACAACACTCGCGGTTGTTGCCCTGCCGCGCAGAGGGCGGCTGCTCCGTAGCATCCACGCGGAAGCTGCGCGGAAGCTGCGCGGAAGCTCTGTAGCAACTTTTGCTCGGCTTTTGCTGCTCTTGTGCCAGCACCTGCAGCAGTAGCCACGTGGCTGCGTGTGCAGCTGTCATAGTAGCTGTGTGCTTCTACAATGCTACAGTGCAATTGTGCATTATTGCTGCAGCTACTACGCGTAGCGGCTGCTGCGCGTTGCTGCCGCCGTGTACTGCTACTACGCTGTTGCTCTACTACATTGTTGCTGCTACTACTGCTGCTACTGTATGCTGCTGTTGGCGCTGCTCCTGCCCGCCGTCGTCGCCGCCAGCACTGCGCAGCGCTGCCGTACGCTGCTCTTGCTGCATGCTGCTGCTGCTGCTGCTACATGCTGTTGCTGCCGCGGGCTCCTGCTGCTACTGCCAGCCGCCGCCTGCCTCGGCTATAGCCTGCTGCTGCCGCTGCTTGCGCCAATGCCAGCAGCTGCTAACGTCTGCCACCTCCTGCAGGTGTCACCTGTTGCTGCTGGCGGCTACTGCTGATGTACTCTCATGTGGGTGACGTCGCCGGCAGTCGGGTGTCATCCACAGGTCCTTGTGGATCGGCAAAAGCGGTGACGCTCACTGCTGTTGCTCTGCTGCGTCTCTGCTACGCAACTCGATGAGAAGTATCTCACCGCTCTGATACCATGAGAAGATGCATGGAAGCTTCCTAACCACACATCCGCTGACTAGGCAGTAGTGCCTGGTCAGACAGTGACGACAGTCACAGGTCATGCACTCAACAGCAAGCTCCTGGCTAGGATACCCGAGGCAAAGTGTCAGAATGCTTCAATAGCATTTGCAGAGAGGGATGACAAATGACAGGTCAATGGCATAAGTACCTGCCGCGGCGCAGTGCGGGTGTCGCACGTGACAGTGCAAGATCTGTCCTAAAACCGGCCCAAAACCACTGTTTTGGCCGTAACTCTGCGCAGACATGTGAGAACGCTACGCCGTCTAGACCTAGACGTGCAGAATCACAAGCTGGACGCTACGACTGATCATGCATGAATCTGGCATCAAACGGTGGAAACACAATGCAAAAACATGCAAATTGGGCCCACGGTCAGTCCACCGATAAACTGCTGTGTGCTGCCAGAAAATTGCACAAGGTCCCGAGCAGCGTCTAGAGCTCTGGAACGGTCATTGGTCAGCTCCAAGCTGGTAGTCCACCACCAGATGACGCACCGGTACCAACAGGGTCCGTATCAGGGATGTGCACTAGCATGGACACGGCCGAGTGGTCACTGTAAACTGTACAGGTCGACAGAAACGTCACAAATCACAACACTACACCAGAGTTTTGTGCAATGACAAGAGCACTCTGATTGTCACAGCGCAGAACGATGTAAGGCAAAAAACTTGTCCAACACATTAAACAAATGTTGCAAGCACAGGGCCTTTGCAGCCCCAACCCCCAACACAACATACTTGGCCCCTAATGAGCGATGTATCCTGCGATACTTGTATGTTGGTCCTGTCATTGATGATCGCGCACAATCTCCATTTAAAGGAAAGCAGCAACATGACCATGGTCCTTCATCCTATAAGCAGCTTGAAAGAATACCTTGGCCTCCTCTCTCTCTCTCTCTCTCTCTCTCTCTCTCTCTCTCTCTCTCTCTCTCTCTCTCCCTTTCTCTCTCGCCATCAAAGGAGACATGATGAGGAGGTCATCCACATAGACCACAATGGTTCTAAAGCTCTCAGCTACCCATTTGAGAAAGAGGGACCGATTGGCGTCTCTACACGTGATCGGCACGTATCAGTGTGCAGGTGATCTCCTGGATCCAGTAAATGCAAATCTCATCCCCTAGGGTGCCATGGAGAAACATGTTGTTCACATCCATCTGGTGTAGCACCCAGGCATGGTGAGCTTCAACCTCAAATAGAGCGTGAGCTCTGATCATGCGACCAATGGGTGCGACGGTGTTTGTGAAATCCACACCCTCAAATTGTGAGCACCCCTTGGTCATCAAGAGATCCTTGTGGCAATCTAGAGTGTCATCATGCTTCACCTTCTAGGGAAAGACCCACATGGCCTCTGAAGTCTTCTGCCTAGGCACGAGGTAAAAAAGCTCATGGACACCGGGCTCACGGATGGCTCTAAGCTCACTCGTACAAGTGGCACACCACAGCTCTGCATCCTTAGTCAAGAGTGCCTCCTTCAATGTGTCTGGATCAAGGACCATCGAGGGAAAGATTTCGGGTGACTAAGACACCCGCCTTTGGACTCAGCTAGACCACGACAAGGTCAGCTGCGACATTACAAGCAAACGAGAACTCTCGAGAGACCAACTTGTTACCAACAGGGCATGGTGGGTGCATCTCACTGTAGTTTTCTTGGACCCTCAGGTCAAGGTCTTTCGTGGGAGGCCCGCCGCTTTGAACACTGTGAGTGCGGAGTCTAGGTGTGGGGTCGGCTGTCCGCTAGGCCATGGAAGCCAATGGTTGAAGATGACCACTGGGCACACAGGAGTAACAAGAAGCTGAGGTGCTCACCTCCGGATAAGCAGACAGCGGTACTTCCACAGCCGTAGGGGCTGCAGGCTCACAAGGAAGGTGAGAGGATGCAAGATGATCATGGATAGGAATTGGCTCGCGGGCAGGAGAAGCAGGTATAGGCAGAGAACCACGTGTGACTAGGGATACTACCACTGGTATGAGACAATGTGTGCCAGAGAAAACCGGCATAGGCATAGAAGCAAGTTTTCTTTAGGGGTCAGACACCGGCAGAAGAGCAGGTGTGCCAAAGGGCACCGGTACTGACTCGAGAGCAAGTGTGTCAAAGGAGACAAACACTAGCACGGGAGCAAGTGTGCCACAAGGGATCGGCATTGGCACAGGAGCAGTTGTGCTACTATAGACTGACACTGGCACAAGAGCAGGTTTGTAAGGAGGAATGGACACTGGCATGGAAGCAAGTATGCCAGATAGAACCAAAAAGGCCACTGGATCAACAGCCAAAATGGCCTGACCGTCATCAACCAAAGACCAGACCGCAGGTGACGAGGCCCGTCTAGACTATCCCATCTGCCTGGAAGCCACACGCATGGTCGGTGGCTAGTAAAAAAATGTTGGACAGGTCATGTTAGGCGAGAGCCTCAAAGAAGAGAGCGTCTTGAAACTCGACAATGTGGTGGAGAGTGTGATCCCAAAACCACAAGGGCCTTGACCACGTGGAAATATCAAGAAATGCACACGTGTGTCCCCATGGTGTGACCCCTCCTAGTCCTTAGTGTAGCAAACATAGGTTAGGGACTTTCAGATACGAGCAAGGCGGAGGCCGGTAGATGGTCGAACCACAGCTCTTATGGCGTAACATGGTCCGAAAGAGGACTGTAAGGCAAGCGGTTCTAGGCCTATGTAATGCAAGACAATCCCTCGTAGTCGAGGGATTCTGGTACAAAGGACAACAAAAGACCGTAACTAGAGCGCGCGGAAGGGTCTGTATCCTTCATGGTGTGGTTCCAATACTAACACATCACTCCGCTTTTGGTGTAGTAGGGGGACAGAGCAGCTCAATAACATCGGCTTAGTAAAGAAGGTGTCGATCTCGCCTAAGAACTTACCAACATGATTGAAGTGGAACATATGAAGGGTGTGACAAAACTTGCGCTCAGCCATTACCAGCCGCAGACAAAAGGACGGCATCACTCTTGTGAAGGAGGATGTAGACCCAACTCATCCGCGTGAATTCATCCGTCAGGGTGAAAACATATCGCCCCTGATACAATAGAGAATAAACACTTAGGGGAATGGCAAGGCCCGAGTGGATGTACTCGAGTGAATGCGGTGTCCAGGAAAAAGAGTCAGGGTTAGTGCAGTGATGCATCTTACTATGAGTGCAAAAGAGACATTCAGTTTTGGGGAACTTCTCGAAAAAAGCCACGTCAAGACCGAGGACTGGCTGAATTCAAATGAGCTTGGATACAATGTCCGAGCTCACATGAAAAAGATGATGTACCAAATCCTGATGTCTTTAGGGAAAACACAAGTGACAAGCACAAGCATAGATGTAGAGGAGGGAGAGGAGGCATAGAGAGTGTAACAAGACACACGATACAGGTCATCAATGATTGAGACATGAAGAACAACAGGACGAGTGTTAAGAACAGTAACCGTGGCAGAGTGAACAAAGTGCTGAAGAGAGTTACCCATCTTGGTGCAAGAACAACCAAAGAGTGCGCTGAACTCAAGAGAGGGAACAAAGGGCCCATTGGCAATGTACAAGGGGCTAGAAAGACCATCAAACTGAACCACCTTTATGTCCTGGACATGCAACGAGACAAGACCATATGCAAATGGACAAGAATGACGTAACGAGATTGAGCACCATAAATTCACTACGACAAGAGGTCATGTCATGGGTGGTTCCGGAATCAATGATCCAAATGCTACTCACTTCACGACCTTATGTCAATACAGAAAAACAAGCCAATGAGCACTCAGAATCTGCTAGACACTCAGCATGGGACTCAGATAAGGACGAAAGTACAAATCAGTGAATCTTCAAGTCGGTTCATGCTATTGGTTCCATCCTAGTTTGACCTCCAACAAGCTTCATCATGAACAATAAACACAAAAGGAAAATCTAACTGTGGACCACATGACTGTGACAACATACTTACACCTCCATGAGCACGTACTGCCAATTTTTGGCGAAGCTCCGCAGTCGTGCAGTCCCGGGGATCCTTATCATTGTTGTTGTTTGGGGAAGCAATGGTGTCTCCTCCTGATGTGGTCGCGACACGGCCCGCCCGTGTGTCACCGGAGGACATCCACTATGTGTACGCCGTCTGGTGACTACGCATGATCCAGGTTGAGTCGACGAGGTGCTGGCACTCCGTGTAGCAATGGATACCCTTGTAGTTGTATTAGTGAAAACAACATCCAATGCTATTTCTCGCCAGCTACTTCTTCTGTGGCGTTTCTTCTTTCCCTTCTTTCCCTATGTAGCCATTACAAGGCCATGAGCCTGGCTGCTTAGGACAGAGGGTGAGGAGAAGGAAGAGGTGGAGAGAGAATGGTGAACAAGGAGAGACATCTCAGAGGAGACGTGGTCACTACTGCAACAAGCAAACACTTCTGATGGGCAACTGCGGCAAATGGTGAACAAGGAGAAACACCTCGTTGTGGCCGCGACTACTACTATTGTGCCGGTGGCGGTACTTCACACCACCGCAGCCCATGTTCCCGCTCACTGTAGCAGTTGTGTGGTGATGCCATTGCTGCCGATAACTGCTACAATGGGTCCAATGATACTGCTGCTCTGGTTAATCTCACTGGTGACTAATGTTACGTCTTTGCTTGCAGCTCAGCNCACGGACTAGCAAACAAGCAACTGGAAGAAACGAAAAGGGTTATGCTAGGGAGGCATGCAAAGTCTCATAAGCTCCAATTGCTTAGTGATAGAGAGAGCGAGAGAGAGAGAGAGAGAGAGAGAGAGAGAGATGGCAACTGACAAGCACATAACACAAATACCTGCCATAGTGCACGGCCGGGGACGCACGTGGTAGTGCTAGTTTGTAAAAGGACAGAATTGGCCCAAAATCACTGTTTTGGCCGTAACTCTCTGCACAGGCATTGAAACGCCACATCATCCAAACCGAGAGATGCAAAATATTGAGCCAGATGCTACGACTGGTTACACGCAAAGTCCGACATTGAAAGGTGGGCTCGTAATGGAATGTATGCAAAATCAGGCTCAGGAGCTAGAACCACGAAAACTCTAACGATTGTAGAAAATCTGCACGGCACCCTAGCAAGCACTTAGGACGTTGTGGTAGCTGTCTGGCCATTGCTAGTAGGTGGGGCCACCACCCGTCGGTGCTCCGGTGCTAGTTGGATCCTCATTAGGGATGTGCATGAACATGGACATGGCTGAGTGGTCACAGGCTGCTATGCAGACAAACAGGGACGACTCACATCACTTCAAACTTGGGTACCCGGAAGTCCCACTATCTTCCACGTGGAGCTGAAAAGGTGCCTTCCCATTCAACATCGTGCTTAATGCTTGGCTTGCATGCTGGAAGGGTTGCAATGGTGGAAACCTCTCAAGGAAGACCGTGATCACAATGAACCAATAGTGAGGTGTTGTGTCCTCGTGGGTAGTCTATAGCATCATGAGCTTCACATGGTACGCATCGTGTCCTCACCATAATCTTCTTGGTGAGCACCCCTCATAACCTAGTTAGCTTGCTTTCCCACTCGTAGAGTTACCTTTCTCGCATATGTTGTTTCTTTCCAATATGTCAATCAGGCACTTGAGCAACCCGTACCACCACCAGGTCTTGTGCACTATGATTGGTCATTTGTTTTGAGTCACAGACACACACCACCACCATGTTGGCGTCTAGCTGACTTCCAGGAAATTTGAGTGGTACATGCTTAGGTAACATTGAGTCAGCACCTGTAGCTGAGGCATCATCGAGAGTTCAATGCTACTGATAAGGCTGTCGATGAGCTGAGAAGATTCCAACAAGCTTCTCAGCTCTGCGACATGGCAACGTAGTCTTGTTAGTTGATACATTAGCATGCAAAGCATGTGCAATAGCACCAAAGGTTTGGCTAGGGAAGACGTGTAGTGAATTGAAGCTTTAACAGCATTAAGGTGCAGAGAGAAATCACAACTAACAAGCTCACAAAAAACATAGCTGCCATGGCACACATCAGGTGACACACGTGGCAGTGTTACTCTGCCCTTAAACCGAGCCTACGAACAGGATTTTGGTCATAACTCAATACACAAAAATCCAAATGTTGGATTTTCTAAACCTTCAGATACATCGTTTTGAGCCAAACACAAAACAACACACATGCATGCGTCTGGAACCAACAGGTGGACACACAAAGCACGGATATGTAAATCCGGCCCAAAGCCAGTCCACCAAAAAAACTCTAAAGTACCAACAAGGTCCCAACAACGAGTCAAGACGCTGGACAGCTGTCTTGCAACTGCTGGTGGACAGGCGACCACTCGTCAATGCTCCACCGCCAGCAAAATCCTTATCACATATATGCACAAGCATGGATTTAGTCGATTGGTCACGGTATTTTGTATACACAAATGGGACGGCTTCCATCAGAACATTTCCCCATGACCAGATGGTACGCATGCCTATACACATATTGAACCAATACGAATCCACAACGAGATGCTCAACGACACACACACACACACACACACACACACACACACACATACACACA
>SZWC01005300.1:139713-153911 GCA_023375785.1 Penium margaritaceum
ACACACACACACACACACCCACACACACACACACACACACACACACACAATCACACATGAAACTCTCATCTTTCGAGGTTTCAAAGTTTCTATGGAGATATAGAATTTGTTTGGGTTTGTGGGGTTTGCATAGAATTTGCAGTGTAGCGGGAGGGCCGGTTCGGCCCTCGCTCCTCGCTGAAGCAAGGGATGGTTGCGCACCACCCCTCGCGTCAGCGAGGGCTGGCCGGCGGCCAGCACTTCGCTGGCCGCCGGCCAGCTCGCTGCTGGCCGGCTGGACAGCCAGCGGCCGGCCAAGCGACCAGCCGGCCACCAGCCAGCCAGCCACTAGCCGCCGATCACGGCCTCAGCCCGATCGGCGGCTGAGAGGCCACGAGGGCGTTGAGGGCGAGGCCTCGTGGCCTCGTGCCCTCGCCCCCCCTTGCCCTACTTGTAAAACAAGCAAGCGAGGACGAGGGATAGGGGGAGCGAGGGTGAGGTGGAGGGAGCTGGCGTGAAATCGCCAGCGTGCCTCGCACGCGATGATTTCGCGCCAGAACAGCAAAATGCAAATCGAAGTTCGTTCGTGACGAACTTCGACATAAAATAAACAAAGTAACTCGTACGAACACACGAGTTCGAGGTAAAAACCGCCGGTTTGGGTCCGAAAACCAGGGGTTTGGTTAAAAACGGAAATGGGCCTCCGGAGACTCGAGATATTCGAGTCTCCCTGCTTTGGGTCGTTGTGATGATTGCCCCTCAGTCCTGCGAAGGGGGTAAACCCCTGATGCGGGCTGAGAACGTGATATTGCGAACTCCGACGACGACCTCAGAGTAGGAGCTAGAGACACGACTCGTTACATGCAGAGTTCCTTTAAAGTTTCAAGATTGCTCTGGAGTTCTAGATTGTGGGACTGGAGAAACCCCCTTGAGCAAGGTGCTTTGTGTGAATGTACGTCGTAAGGGACATAATGTAACAAAATTCGCTGAGAACAATGGAGAGAGGCCAAACATTTGGTTGAAACAATAAGAGCTAGCAAGAATAACGAGAGAAAGAGAGAGAGAGAGAGAGAGAGAGAGAGAGAGAGAGAGAGAGAGAGAGGGATATCCCCTCCACCCTCGGTACAGCCAGCGTATGTGCAAACTACCCAAAAGTTGGCCTATGGGAGAAGAGCAGAATGACCATACATCCCTCGTTTTGAAGAATAAGCCTGATTCTCCCTTACCTCGGAACAATAAGCCTCATTCGTCCCTACTGCAAAACAATAAGCCTAGTTCGTCCTGGCCTCGCAACAATAAGCCAAATCCGCCCCTTCTGCATGGAGGCAAGTTCTTAGGCGTAGAAGATAATTTATGCACCCCTCTCGTTTTTCAAACGACAGCATGTCGATATCATATGGATGCAACGTCGACATGTTGACATCACTTTTCTTATCCAAGAATTATAAACTTATTCATAGAGGGGTTTTGTGATTTGTCGGAAGTGGTTCCGGGGGAGTTTGCATGGGGGGTGGGAGATTCCCCATGCGTTGAAAGGGAACCTACTGTACACCAGTACCGAGGGGCCGACCACGTGCCCACTCAAAAACAAAACCCTATATCCCATGTATGATTAGTGGTTGGGTTTGTGTATGGTTTGTATATCAAACATGGGTGGAAAGTGTTTCCAAAATAAGAGCAATGACAAGTGGGGATTTTTCAACTCGCCATTCTTCAAGCTCCGGGGATTTCGGCTGGTGGGCGTCGGCTAGAATCACCGACGGTCAAAGAACTCCCCCCCCCCCGCCCCCCACGCCTCAATGTTATTGTGGCCCTCCATTGCACGACTGCAATGGAGGGCCGGGATCTAGCACCACATGCTCGATCTCACCATGATTGAGCAACGACATGCATCCGTGTTCGAGCATGGTGAGAACAAGTGGGCGAATGGGGATTTTTGTTGCCAGACAGGGGTAAATGGGGCTTATTGTTGCGACGGAGGGATAAATGGAGCTTATTGTTTTGACGGAGGGGTAAATGGGGCTTATTTTTCTGGCAGAGGGATGTTTGAGGGTCATAGGTGACAAAACAAGGGATACTAGCAGTTTCGACGATGGGAATATCCAAGAAAACATCTACCAGCTTCTAAAGACCAATTGGGCGGATTTGAATAGCAATATGGGTCACTCGAGTGGCCAAATGAAAAACTGAAAGAAGAAGCGTAAGTGAGAAAAAAATGATTTATAGAACTAGATCCACGGGGAGTAAAAGTGATGTTGCCAAGACAATGGTCCTCAGGAACTAGCCACCGAGAAAATTCATGCGTGCACATAGAGTTGTACAAGATGAAGCTGAGACTGTCAAAGTAGTTGTCAACCATTATAGCCTGCATGTGAGTGGCGTCAAGTCCAAAGGTCACCACGAATGACATAATAATAGAAAGGGTACATGTAGGGATTACCCACAAGATTCAATTGTGTGTGTATCCTATCCAACGATCAAAAGAATATTGATATCTTATCCGGCGTTTTGAAGAATAACACTCCCTTACCCATTGGCCTGAGAGTATTCACACTTAACGCGCAAAAAGCGGGAAATCGCAGTATGTTGACGTTGCATGCAATTCGGCGTCGAGATGTTGACACCGAAAGTTTCCTTGCACATTCACAAAGCCCTCTTTTGAGGGGTTTGTGAATGTTTTATTGGGGGTTTGCCTATGGTTTGCATAGACACTACCCATGCGTTGACAGGGACCCTGTCGGGCCTCGCTAACGCCTGGCTCAGTAGGAGCCCGCGCAAAAATACAACCCTAAAACCCCAAATGCAATTCAGGGGAGGGTTTGACTAGGGTTTGCATGTGGAACCTTTGGGGTTTCTGAGTTAGAGAAAAAACAAAGGAGCGTTTCCGTTCGATCTCGATAACAGGCGTTTATGCTCGATTGCGATTCTCCCGTTGGAGCAAGAATCGTGAGGGGGGGTCGACATGCCCCACCTCGTTTTGCTCGATCAGCGGCGCATGTCTCTGATCCAGCATGGTGAAACGAGTGGGCAGGGCAGTCCTAGTTTTTCAGTCACTGAACGCGGCGTTGATGCAATTTGTTCGCTGGGTAGCGCGTCAGCAACCTCCTCACGGATTTAGTAGAAGGGTTATTATGCCCCAATACAAATTGTCTGTGGATTTCCCATCAAGCTTTATAGTTTCTCTCAAGATGGAGAATTCTTACGAAGTTGTGGAGGTTGAACGGATCTGGAAAATTTCTCTGTAATTGTACGGTTTCTCCATAGGTATAAAGATTTGGGGAGCTATAACTTTTCTTAAATGTTTCAGATCTTCTTTGAAGTTGCAGGAATTCTCAAATGGTGTAGAGTTCATTTCAAGTTACGGTGTTTTTTTGGAGCTATAGGATTCTATGGACTTCTAGAGTTCAATGGAGTTGTAGTTTGCTCGAAGATGCTAAGGTTCTGAGGAGTTGTAGACTTTCACTGTAGAGATGCATAGCTTCTAGGGGGTTGCCGATTTTCAATGGAGTTGAAGTATTTCTCCAAATTCGAAAAGTTTCTACATAGGTGCACAGTTCATGTAAGTTTCAGATGTACTATGAAGATGCAACACAAGGTTGCATGTATCTGTGAAGTTTCAAGGGTTCTAGGGAGATATAGATTTACACTATGTTGCAGAGCCTATCAGAAGTTGCAGAGTAACTGTAGCGCCAATGCGCCACGTGGCTTGGACTGTACCTGGCCTGTGGGGTGACGGATGGGATGAGTTGAGGGTCAGAAACCCTTAATTGCCGCAGCTTTGGCCCAGTCGGCCAAGTTTCCAGTCCGTCTGCTACATGTGGTATGAGAGCGTCAGGGTTAAATACTCATTGTGGACAGTGAGGGAGGGTCCATTTCTGTTTTGGAGGGATGTAGCGCCAGTGTGTGCGCTAATGGCTTGGACTGATCCTGACCTTCGGGGCGGTGGATGGAATAAGTTGTGGGTTGAAGGCTCTCAACTACCACGGTTTTGGCCCAGTTGGCCAATCTTCCCTTCCGTTTGCTACAAGAACTACTATCTCACAACTACTCTGCAGGGTACCTGCGGAGATGTTCATCTTTTCAGAATATCCAGATTTCGCTGGAATGTTGAGGTCTTGTTGAACTACCAAGTTTTCTTCAGATTGCAGCGCAAGTCAATTTTCCAACAAAATTCAGTCCCTCTGGGGTTGGTGACATACAACAAAATTGCAGAGGTTTTTTGCAATTGCAAAGTTTCTGCTGAGTTTCAGGTCAATCAAAAAGTTTCCATGGAGACACACAATTTCTACAATGGAGGAAAAGCTGCTGGAAGAACATGGGAACCTGAACACTATGGGGTGAGACATTGGGACTACACTGATTTGGAGGAAACACATACTGCTGCGTGCACACAATGTGTGTTGGGAGAGGTGCCAAGCTAGTTTAGGCAGGAGAAGCATAGAAAGATCACCCAAATAAACAACGATGAAAAGTTTTCTCAGCTTGTTTAGGCGTTGACCCCGTAATCAGTATGAGAGGTGCATCACATATCGTGAGTTGCACATTTTGACCTAGTTCGAGTTGAGAGTGTCGATGGGTCAGTATGTTGCGAGTATATTTGACCAGGTTTCTGCTGGGCACTGAAATGTTAGAGTAAGTTCCATCTGCATTACTTCCTGTGTCGCAAGTGCATGACTGAGGTACTCATGCATGATGGTGTGTAATGGTGTGTAAAAACTAACAAATCCGGTGGGAGGGAGAATGCAGGGATCGAGGAGGCTATGGTAGTGGGACAAGAGGAGGGAGGGGGGTGGGGACGGGGGGGTGGAGAGTAGGGTCCGCAGATGATTAGGGAAAAACATGCACACTACAATACTGTTCCATCATCGCTAGAATAGGGATTCACTCTTGATTTCAGCTAAGACCCCCTTCGCACAAAGAAGACCCCACATCATTGCCACCGTCGTCGCCGTTCTACTCGTCGCTCTCCTTGGCCCATGCGGTGATCACGTCCTTGGCGATGGAGGCCTGGCCCTTGGGCTTGGGCGCGGGCGGCGGCAGGATGACGTTGTTGATGCCGTGCAGCGCCACCACGTTCGACAGGTACCCGTTGGCCAGCTTAGGGATGATCCTGGCGAATTTGGCGCCCTTGAAGCCCGCCACGAACGACGTGCCATTGGTGCGCGACTGCTTCGGCAGCTTCACACCCTCCACTGCCGTCGTGTACTGCACCAGAAAAAGAGGGAGGGGGAAGGGGGGTGGGAAAATGTCATGGGGAGGAGAGGGAGCTGAGGGAGAAAGGCGGATAACAACGCAGACATCACAATAGACTCCATTGAAAGGTAGAGTGTTGGGGAATGGGAATCCGAGAGACATGGAGGCAATGAGAGCGTACGAACACAGGGAGTGAGAGGGAGAGCACTACCGTCCAGCTTTTTCGGCATGAGCATCTGGGACGATATCTTCCGAGGTGCGGTGGGTATTGCTACTTAGACAGCAAGCGGAAAATGCACTGGGGCGAGTTGGACGGGGGGGAGGGAGAGAGTCGGGGGGAGGGGATTGGGGACCGACCTTCTTGCCCTTCTTGTCCTTGAGCAGCGCGGAGTACTTGCGCCTACCCTTGAGCATGTGCAGGCCCAGCACCACCAGTGTGTCCCTCTTGGGCGGCAGCGGGCCCGGACCCAGCGCGGCGAACGCGGCGTCCGTGGGCGCCAGCAGCGTGATCTTGTAGTAGTTCATGATGTCAATCATCACCTTGTCGGCACCTGCGAGGAAGAGTAAGAGCCGTCGGGGGGGGGGGGGGGGAGGACACAGTGCTTAAGAATCCCTGCGACCGGCCTTTACTGGTCACCGCCCGTTGGTTCATCCTACGGGGCTGGAATCAGTTCTGACCTGGTCCCAGTCCTGTCGACTGTACCTGTGCATGTGAGGAACCCACGCCTGAGAGACTAGCCAATCTGAAGGTGCCACAGCGTTATAAAGCAGCTGAACGCGTCGACACAGTCCGATTTCCGCGGGACAGAGGGTAGGAGGGGGACGGGGTGCTTGAACGAATCGCAAAGTGGTTGCGCATGAGTTCCTGGGAGTGAAGGGCGGAGAGGCGCAGCAGCAGAGGGCGGACAGTCACCTCACCTGAGTAGTAGATGGCCTGTCCCAAAGTGTTGAAGATTTTGGCCCTCTTGCCGGCCGCCATGAGCCTGGCGAACTCCACCTTGCCGTTGTACTTGGGCTTGGGGCGGCCATCGCCGTGGGGACCGTCGTGGCCGGCCACCAGGAGGGCGGGGGCGACCAGGAAGAGGAAGGCGAGAGCAAAAGTTAGGCGAGCCATGATGGCCGAAAGTTGGAACGGCTTGTCAGGTACACAAATGCTGCTTTGAACGAGCTTTGTATTCGGTGGACCGGCTTTGGTAAATGAGGATGACAGCGACTGCCAGCGGAAGGTGATGCGGTCGGAGGAGAGGGAACATGAGGTGAACAGCGCTGCGTCCTCCTGCGCTTCCCCTGGCTGCCGTCCCAAACGCCAACCTTGCGCGCCAACCGTTTCGAGGAGCATCTGCGCGCTCGGCTGTGAAGGATTTGGCGCAACTTTCCGCGGCGCCCGCTATGATGCGCATGCGCGAATGCGGCCGCGGTGGTGGATGGTGGACGACGCCGTCGTGCGGTGGGATGAGACGTGCGGTAACGTCCACGTCTGCGTTTGGGTTGGGACGCGGTGCGCCACATCATCAACTGATTAGCATCGATGCAAACTGGTACGGGAGAATATGGGTTTGTAGATAGTTCAACTTTCATTCACGTGAGAAAATTGCAACGTGGATGTGGCCGTGAACTAAGGTGATAAAATAGTTCTATATTTTGAACTTTGCTCAGCGTGTCCTCCTCAAATGCGACCGATTTTGGCCCTCGCTCCGGCGGGAATCTAACGGAAAGTGCATCAGATCTCGAGGTGGCTTTCGTTGTCCTCATCGGTACTCTTCATTTCAGGAGGAGCAGTCAAATTTAGTAAGAGAGAAAAATAATCGAAGCTATATTGAAAAATATCCGCTCGTAGACACGATGAGGATGTAAAGGTGGCGGACGTTCGGAACCTCCAGTCAAAGCTTACGATCATTTGCCCAGGACCGTTCGCAATATTGTCAGATAGACGAAGCGCGACCCGGATCGGTCATAAAGCCAACTTAATTGAGCTGATCGAAACCTAAATGCTGTTCTGCAGCCTATCCATTGTCGGCTACTGAAAGCCATATCACTGCAGATCTCAAGCAGCGATATGCTGAACGCGATATGAGCTCACATGGAGCCGATTCCATAAAGCCACAGCAGAGATTCTTATGAAGGTATAGTGCCTTCAACTTCACGACTCGTAACTCTGACCGTGGCCGCCAGTCCCTGATCCTGGCTTACGTGCGGACGACACTTACTGCTCCGAAGTAGAGACGACGTCACCTCACCAACCAACGCGAAAACCGTCATCTAACCAGACACGGGCCGCGGCTGGATGTGCGTGATAAACTCCATGGGCCTAATATAACTCGGATACCCGCACCGCCGGCTAATTGCCAGGTCACCCCCATTTTCGGCTGACCATGTCTGAGAAGGGCAACTATATGCGAACTCCTTGGTTTGCGACTCGCATAGACGCGAGGTAACGGGTCCACATCGCGGCGATGGTAGGTGCCTGTTTCGCTTGTGAGTATATCATACATGTCAACTTCGGAATTCTACGTCTAGTTTATGCCTATTTTCAAGCTGCACATAAGCGACGACCTGCCATCGTTGAAAACCACACTCGCATGTACTGTTCGAGCGACCGAGTAGACAGCAACCCTAATCGATGGGGACCTTTTTGAGTTCTAAGCAGGTTGACGAAGTTTCTCGTACACACACCATACTTTTATTCGATTCAAACAAACAGGATCCAATTCACAGGCACCGACAATCAGTACCCGAAAATTTCTGAACAGCGATGAACATCCAACCCACGGATCGTGCGGACTCCAAGGCCGCTCTCATTGGTCTAAGGTGCATGTACAGAGATCCTGATTCGTCAGTGTATTTGGAAACTTTTTGTCCCATTTCACCGAAGCTGTCGAAATCAAACAGAAGAGTATTCGTCCATCTGTCGGTTTCGATCCATGCGTGAATTTGACGACATTCAACATGATCGTTTTTTCCCTCAGATGGGCATCCAATGGGACAGGGCTCCCACGACAAGCCCCTCCGACTGGCCAAGAAGGGCGAAGGCATCATCTAGCTACGACTTCCGACGGAAGGCTGTTGGTGTGTGTGGCTTCCACCTGTCACGAGCGACGGCAAGGAGAGCAGCGCTACAGGAGAGCGCGACGACATGATCCCGGATGCGGACGCAGCTGGCACCGGAGCACCGACGAGTGGTGGCTCCATCCACCAGCAGCTGCCAGAGAGCTGACACGACACCCTCCGTGCTTGCCGGGGTGCTTTGCGGTTTTTCTGCAGACGCTAGAGTTTTCTCGGTGGACTGGCTATTGAGCCCGATTTGCATGTTTTGTACTTCATGTCCACCGATCGGTGCCGGACTTGTGTGTGTGACCAGTCGTAGCATCCGGCTTGAGATTCTGCATCTCTAGGTTCAGACGACGTAGCGTTCTGATTTGTCTGCGCAGAGTTACAGCCAAAATAGTGTTTTTGGGCCGGTTTTAAGACAGACCTTGCACTGCCGCGTGCGACACCTGTCGTGCGCCGCGGCAGGTATTTATACTGTGGACTTGTCATTTGTTATCTCTCTCTGCAATTATATTCAGTTTGAGTTTCTTGACACTCTGTTCGTGTCCCAACCCAGACCCTTGCAGTTTTGTCTCTAACTTGTGACTGTTGTCACACGCTGACTTGGCGCTGACNCTGCATCTCTAGGTTCAGACGGCGTAGCGTTCTGATTTGTCTGCGCAGAGTTACGGCCAAAATAGTGTTTTTGGGCCGGTTTTAGGACAGACCTTGCACTGCCGCGTGCGACACCTGTCGTGCGCCGCGGCAGGTATTTATACTGTGGACTTGTCATTTGTTATCTCTCTCTGCAATTATATTCAGTTTGAGTTTCTTGACACTCTGTTCGTGTCCCAACCCAGACCCTTGCAGTTTTGTCTCTAACTTGTGACTGTTGTCACACGCTGACTTGGCGCTAACGCCTAGTGTCGCGGCAAGTGGTCAGGAAAGTTCTAGGAAACTTCTCATGGTGTGAGAGCAGCGAGACCTCTCTCGCTAAGGTGCGCCGCAGAGACGCAGCACCGGCAGCAACAATGAGAGTCACTGCCGCCGCCGTATCCTGGGACTCGTTGCAGCCGTTTTTAGGAGCGACATCACCACGCAGTCCCGTCCACCTCACCCGGTGAGCTGTGGCAGTCACCAACTCCAGCAGCCAAGCGAAGCAGCAGCAGCAGCACCGGGTGGCAACAGCAGTCGTTTCTGGCTGGGCATTCTGACAAGAAAAAAAAAAGAGGGGTAAGCAGCTCGCAGCAGCAGCTCGCTCGCAACAGCAGCTCGCAACGCGAATCGGCGGCTGCGAGCAGTAGCTCGCAATGGAAGCAGCAGCGAGGAGCGGCAGCGGCAGCGAGCAGCACCAGCGGCAGCAGCAGCCGCGTGTAGCAGCAGCCACGGGCAGGAGCAGCAGCGCGGCGATAGCAGCTGTAGCATTGCGCGAGCTGTAGCGCCAGCAGCAACAGCAGCAACAGCAACATTGTAGCAGTAGTAGCAGCATTGCAGCAGCAGCAGCAGCAGCTACAGCAGCGGCGTGCAGCAGGCGCAGCGGGAGCCATAGCAGCAACGGCGGCGGCGAGCAGCTGCAGCAGCTGTTGTAGCAGCATTCGCAGCAGCAGCAGCAACAGGCGGCAGTCGCAACAGCAGCCGCAGCAGCAGCCGCAGCAACAACAGCAGCAGGCAGCAGCCACAGCAGCAGCAGTAGCAGTTGCTGTAGCAACCGCAGCAGTAGTTGCTGCTGCAGCTGCTGCTGTCGGGCCTGAGGGGGACCCGACGCGAGGGACCCCGCCCAAGAGGGGGGGGGTCCGGTCGGTCGGGCCCGTCGTGCCCCCGGAGGGCGCGACAGCGCCGGCCAAGCGCTGGCGCATGAGCCGGCGCGTGCCGGCCAGACGCCGCCCCCCCGCCGGCTGAGAGGGGCAGGGGAGGCCGACGGGCGGCCTCCGGCCGGCTGCACGCTAGGGGAGGAGCGAGCCTCTCCCTCCAGTGTGCTCGTCGTGAGGGTCGAGCCAAACCGAAAAAAAAAGAAAAAAAAGGGAAGAGAAGAGAGGGGGGGCTCAAGTGGGGCACCCCAGAAAAACCCCAAAGGGGACACCCGAGGAGGTGCCACCATAAAAAAAACACAAAAAAAGAAAGGAAGGAGGACAGGGGGGTCCTCGATTGGGGCAGTTGAGTAAGGCCCGGGAAGGGGTACCCCACTCGCGTCCAGCGTCGGTGAACAAAAAGAAAGAAAAGGGGGTGAGTTTTGTTTTTGTTTTTTTTCAATTATTTTACTTTTTAGTGTGGCTTGAGACCAAAACCGTCGGCTGACGACGGGAACCGCTGTAGCAGCAGCCGCTGCGAGAGTCGCAGCAGCAGTAGCAACAGCAAAGGTGGCTTGAGGCCACAGCCGTCTGTTGACGACGTCAACCGGTGCAGCATCAGCGCCACCGAAAGCGACTTGAGGTCGCACGTTGCGATAGTTGCGCCATCGTTGACGGGTGCAACATTGTAGCAACACACGATGGCTGAGGTTGTCACCTTGACTGACAACATCGCAGCCCGTTTGAAAGACGTTGCTGCACTCGTATCCCTCTACGTGGTGCTTTGCACCACCGGGGTTGAGTGTGTGAGATTACCTACGCTCAGCTCTCGACATGAGCTGCGCAACGTGGCCGTGGGCGTCGCCATCGCCGTGGTCTGCGCCTGGGCCTCAACCGTGGCAGCCGCCACAGGTATAGCGGTCCATGCAGCCGTGGCACGAGTCCCACTTGTCCTCAGGATTTTCGTGCTATTACTGTCAAGACAGGCAGCATGGCTGGCACCAGTGTTGACAGCGCCCTCCTGGGTGGCATCCCCCCTAGGTACGATCCTCTCCACCTCCTTCAGTGGATACGTCACCGAGTGATGCCACAACGCTTCTGCGTGGTGATATGGCCGCCCTACACATGGAGATCCGGAACCTCAAGCGCATGGTCCAGCAGCTCCTTGACCATGTGACTTCCGAGCGAGCTGCCACTCCGTCGCAGGTGTCGCCTCCCACTTCATCCTCATCTTCCTCCCGATCCTGCATCCCTTCCTCCGACGATGCTAGCATACCGGATCTCTCGTCTACATCCATCGCCCTCCGTTCCGTCTTGGAGGCTGTCGGCATCATACCGACGGACGGACCCACAGCCCCTCGCCGCACCGCTCGTTCTTGCACTCGTCGTGCGTGGCGGCGAGCTACTCGTCTTGCACGGCGCGCACAGGCAGCAGCACCAGATGCGACTGTGGGAGGAGTCACACGTGACGAGACCCCCTCGTCCCCTGTCCTTGGCTTGGTCTGCCGAGTCCCCACAGCTCCTGCCGAGGTGTCAGTCGTGGGGGGGATGGTTTGTCTGCTGACGACCGCGGTGGAGCTCAGCATTGGTGAGGTGATTGCTATGGAGCGCAGGATGGTTGAGGCGGATGACGCTACACAGCAGGCTCAGTTAGCACAGTGTTCGGCGGGGGGCGACGTCTGTCGTGACGGAGACTGTTCGTCAGAGGAGGATTGGTCCGATGCTGAGTCAGAGTCAGGGATGGAGATGGTGATCGTTGATGCCTTGGCGGATGACGTGACGACGGCCGATGCCGGAGCTGCGCCCGACGATGTGCACGCTCCCGCATTAGCTGGTGCGGAGACAGCTGCCATGGTGCCAGGAGCAGCAGCAGGACGAGCAGGTGATACAGATGCTGATGCTCGGCCCACAGCAGACGCCCAGGTGGTTCTGGCAGATAGTGTTGGGCAGCAGGAGGAGGTGATGGACTGCCACGACAAGGCAGACTTCCTCTATGAGGACCAGTCGTCTGTTGTGGAGTGGTTAGACACAGGGTCGGAGGCAGACGTAGAGGCCCATTGCGCTGCCGTATTTGTAGTAGCCGTGGCACGAGCACGAGATGGCCCCTCGGTGACAGCAGACGTCCAAGTGTGCAACATGGAGGATGCAGAGCGAGCTGCGGACCTCCGTCCCCTCGCTGCCCTGACCGATGTCGCTGGCACCATGGTGGTTCCAGCCGATGACACAGCTACATTGGTGGCTACAGTTCCTATACCCGAGCGCCTACGCTCCGCGGTCAACGAGCAGGAGGCAGTGGTGGCTCGAGCGGAGGCGCACGTGCAGAGTCTCATGGTCGAGCTCCGGGAGGCCAGCAGCCGTTCTTACACCGTGGATGTTCCAGTACGACGTGCTGTCGAGGAGTGTGTTGAGGATGTACACAGGCGTCTCGAGGCAGCCGAGTGCTCTCTACAGGATGCACGTCTGGGAAAGGCGGACCTCCAGCAGCAGGTGGATGATGGGCTGCGCACTAGGGGTCAAGAGGAGCACCACGGCACTGAACGCACCTTCGATGACCACAACGTCACCGCGGATGCAACTGTACCTACACATGCCGACGTCCGGCCAGCAGCTGGCGGCCGAGCGACAGGTGTGTCACGAGCAGCAGGTGTCTTTGCAGCAGTTGTTCCTATAGCTCCAGACGACTTACGTGACGACTCATTGTCTTGCGCTCCCGCTCTACCAGCACCTCGTGGCCCGACGGCACTTCAGTCGACGACTGACGTAAAGGACGTCGACTTGTGCGACGAGCAGGCGCAGCTCCACTCCTTCCTACGGGATGAGATCGCGAGGCTACAGGAGGCTCTGGCTCATGCCGACGCGCACACTATCGAGGTCCACCGTCAGGTTCGTTGCGCGACTAACCATCTACATGCCGTAGATGCAGCCAGTCGGTCGACTGCCACTTCAGAGCTTGTCGAGCTCCACACGCGCCTCGACACTGCAGAGGCCGCGAGGTGATATGCAGCTCAGCAGCTGGAGGCCATACAACAGGCAATTGTTTTGGAGGAGGCCCTCAGCGATGCACCAGTTACATCAGCAGATGACGACAGTAGTGACGACTACAATAGCGATGACGATGACAGCGACGACGCCGCTCCGGGATGAGGCTCTGTGCGGACACATCCCACCAGCATCGTCGTCACCCTTGCTATTGCTGTGCAGGGGTATGTGGCCATGGGGGAGCCGCGCTCCCTCCTCACGGATTGTGTTGGGAGCAGCCATCAGCTTTGCTCGTACTGTCAGCCTCTGCAGCCCAGGGGGAGTGTTGGTGTGTGGACTTTGGTCTGACACCTTTTTGAGGACAGCGAGGTTACTTAGGGTGCAGCACGATGCTATGGTCCAGGTTATGCTGGTCGAGACCCGCGCACTTGGCGAGTTTCACAGGTGTGATGTGGAGACCCATTGCCTCTGTGTGTTATGTATGATCCATGCTAGGTTATGCTGGTCGAGACCCGCGCACCTATTGAGTTCTACCGGTGTGACGTGGAGACCCATTGCATACATGTGTTATGTATGATACATGCATGATGTGGTCGAGACCCGGACACTCGGAGACACTTTTCCGGGGTCACGAGGAGACCTGTTTCTCTGTCTCTCTTGCTTGATGTTTGACACGTAGGTGTGTGATTCACTTCGTGCATGGTCGAGACCCGGGGCATTTGGTGGGATGCACCATTTTCACGAGGAGACCCTGTGCTGTGGTATGCTTGATCAGTGCTCGCTATGATTGGTTCCCTGAGCCATCATCTCTTGCCTTCGCTCAGACATCATTATGTTGACAGTTGTGTTAGCTAGGGGGCCATGTTCACTTCGACTTGGCGACTCTTGGGCAAAAGTCGAAGTCTCCAAGTCGATTTAAGTCGACTTGGAGTCGACTTCGACTTTTACATTTAAGAGCACCCGGGGCCAGCGGGAGCCCAGCTTGGGTTGGCCTATTGGTCCTGGAAAAAAAACCCAAGGGTCAGCTCTGCGAGCCGGATTGGCCCTGAGCAATTTCCGCGGGATATTCGACTTGCCGAATCTTTCCCTCGGCATGTTTTTGCACTCCAGCACAGTCAGCATGAACCATGATGGATGCATGGTTGCCTGTCATCCAGCATAGCATTCATTGTCCAATCAGTATGAATCATTGTGACAACCAGGAAAAGAATCCAGACTGGCCTCCATGCACCA